>JAYMTK010000724.1:0-19721 GCA_036897405.1 Pelargonium myrrhifolium
CTCTATTTGAACTTTGTAGCTTAGGTGGCATTCATATGGCTATTCTCACCCATTATTATATACATAGTATAGGATTTTTAATTAGTACATAAACAAATTCATTGCAAATGTAATGTTTTGAAAATGTGCCTTAGTTCTAAATAATATGGGAAACTATCAAATTTTAGGTAACATTAATTGAATGAGGGTGTTTGGCTCAAGAGCCCATTACTCTTTGGCTGGGAAATGCAAAGTCAAGAAATTAGATGTTCTTTTTTTAACAAAATCATCATGAATGCCCCAAAATCATTCATTTAATGTAACTAAAAATTTAATCAAGTTAAAGAACATTTAATACTGTTAAGATGATTTCTATGAAGATTCTGTCCATTATTTTATCATGGTAAAAGTTCCAAAAGTCCCTAACTACCTACTTAGTTTCAGTTTAGTCCAACAACTTTCACTATAATCCAATATAGACCCTAAACAACATAAGTTTGACAACTGAGGCACTAAATTTAGGAACAAAGTAAGCTAGCAATTTAGATCCGAATCCACGAACATTTGAAATCTAATCCGTATTAAAATCAATCCGATTGAATCAAGTCCAGCAATTCAGACACTATATATATATAAGCCAAAGTATTTAAGGAATCTAAACTAAAGTATTTTTAGTTTAGGTTAAGTCAATGTAATGAGGTGATGACACCTCATTGAATTTACACCCGAGACCTCAAAGAATTTTCAAAATATCTTAACCGCTTGGCCCGACATGACTTGGTATTCAAACATTTTATATCAAAATTCAAAATTGATAGATACAAACAAATCCGATTCAAAATCAAAATGGACAGCTTAAAGAAAGGGAAAGAGAGCATAAAAGTTTCATTTCATCACTCTTTTTTTTGTCTAAACCATGGAGTTTCAGAGCGGGTCCGCACTTTGGCGGTTAACACTTTTAAGCCGTTTGACCACGTCCAGATTAATCTCCAATCGAAATTTGTTCACGTATTAAGAATTTCACCTCTATCCAAAAGTGTGTTGAGCGAGGATCGAAGCCGAGACATCTTTCCACTCACGCAGCACGTGTTAACCAACTACGCGACCCCTATCGGGTATTTCATCACTCATTTCCAACATAAAGAAAATCAGAAGAGCATTAAAGGAAGCAATCTGAAATGAAGATATGGTGTGTGTTTGTGACCACAGAGACCCACAATCAATACACTTACAGGCTTTGCAACCACCGCACTTAAAATACTGGCAGTGTTTCAGTTTCATGTCCATCACACAATCTACACTTCACAGCACCAAAAGAGACACAAAACAAAACAAAAAACAAAACAAGCAAACAAGAAACACTATTGGTCTTTGCTATTGCTTGAATCTATGCTTGAATCTCACTGACAACACCACCTATAGCCAAAACATTCTTCATTTCTACCAAAATTTCACATCTAATTCACTAAGAAAATAACATTAATCATAGTAAAATTAAATGATTAAGCAAGCCTTGAAGGATACAAAAATGGTTTATTCTACTATGAGTTCTTGGAAATGTTCATAAGCTGGTTTCTTTTTCCAGCATAAACCTTACAGTGTCTCATCATCCAAAACCTCTCTATCTCTTCGGGTTTTCTCCCCGGGACGCGCCCTGCTATCAAGTCCCACCTGATTTTTTCATCGAAATCAAATGAGAACGCGCAAAGCTTAATGCATAATAAGTGCACAGAAGACGTATTATCCAAATTATCATAACGTTGTTTCTCTATAAACATTTTCCCTGTTAGTCTAAACATTTCTAAACATAATGAGAGGACGTAGGCGCAGAAAATTTAATGCATAATAAGTGCACAAAAGACAATGTTCAAATTATAACGTTCACTTTTCGCTGTTTGTCTAAACATTTTCAAACTTATGCTTTTCTATGAGTTAAAGGAACTCGTTTATTTGAAAATACGAATGATTAGGACTTGTTAGTATACAAAACTGGGAAAACAACAATGCAAAGATCATGGCCAAAACCCAGGCTCTAGATCAATCACTATACGATGGAAACAGATCTGTATCAATCAGAGCAATAAATGAATGCGTCTTCAATAGAAAATGACAAGATGGGCTCTTTATTAATGGCCTTCATGCCCCAACTGGTATGATACAATCTACAACTCAGCTCTGGTTTAAAATCATCTAATCTTTTATCTCTATGTTCTGTAACATCATTTACACAACTAAATGCATGTTTTGTGTGTGAATGTGTACTTAAATAACCATCTAACTAGAGTTATGGTTTATGATCATGAAAGACATTTTTTTTGCCATTAATAGAAGTATATTATGTAGTAAATACGAGGGGAAGAACCTAGAGAGACTGACAAGGATTTAAGACTGGTTTCTTTAGAACTACCTTGTTTCGTTCCATCTTGAAGGTAAAGTAACTATGCAACATATATATTGCCTTTTCTTTCGTTAAATAATATTATATTATTCGTAGTTGGGCACTACCATGCAATTATATTTCATAATCAACATGCTTATGGCACAACAGTAAGATTCTTGTGTATGAAAAGTTACATGAAAAGGAGAATACTGTAGTTATATATATGATGTGAAAAGAAATGAACAAAAAACATGTATATATATATGTATATATACCTATCTCCAACGAGTCTGTACATCCGGTTGATCAGATCCTCTTCTTGTTCGGTCATGTGTATGAACTCCCACTGCGGGCTGCTTACTTCTGCACCAACACAACCAAAACAAGCACATTGCATATACGTACAAACGATGATCTCTCTTTCACAATCCCGAAAACATAGGTAAGACCTAACACGATCATGAAATGGAGCTGGTGAATGCAGTAGCGGAGCCAGTATGTTGAATAGGGGTAGGCAACCAAACATGAAACCCAAGATCTCAACAAAGAAAGACTTATACAAGTTGAAGTGAAATGTTCGTTGAAAAATTCAAGAATGGTATAGGCAACTGCCTACTACAGCCCACCCCTAGCTCCGCCACTGGTGAATGATCATGACGCAGAAAATACAGAGAAGTACCTTGCGAGTTCGAGGAATGGGTAGTACTCCGAATCCTGACTTGTTTCCGGGGACGTTCATGATCCATATAGCTAGCTAGACAAATGTAGACAGACAAAAACAAAATGGTTTGAACTAGAAAAGATATCAAAAAGTACAAGCTAGCTACTACTATTGTGGATGTGATGACAAGAGAGCTATAGCAAGTATACAAATTTGGATATTGCAATCTATGGTATGATAAAGATGCAAATTCTGTGCGCAAAATAGGCAAGGGAATTTTATAGAAAGAAACTAGGAGAAGAATTAAAGTAATCACGTACTGCTCCATCCATAGCATAGACTGGCTGGGGCGACCCAACAGACATGTTTAAAAGTAACAACACTTGACTTGACTTGTAGTTATATAGTCAATGGATTCAAAACCCTTCTCTCTTTCTCTATCTGATCAAACTTTTTTTTTCTTTTCTTTCTATTATTAATATGGGTTGTGTGATTATGACAATCATAAACACAGAGCATGATATTTTAAATTTTAAATTCTAATATCCAACTTCTATACAGTCAACTGCACCGTTAAACATCATTATGAGGGTTTAGTTTAATAACTTATCTTCTCTTCATGTGTGACTTGAGATCATAAAAGAACCATCAAGATTGTGATTTCAAAGTTTAGTGACAATTAAGGTTACATACATGGAGGGTTACACAAAACTGCACCAAGAGAATGAAGACAAACCTGAATTTCCCCTAACCATAGAATTGTGTGACCCTCATGTTGGATTTATAGGAACTTGATCTTTAATACTCTTTGCTCAAATGTCTGACTGTACCGTCAGAATCAAATTGCACCAGCCACACATCTTGAAACCTTGGTTCAACATCGTAACAAGAGTCAACGTTAGAATTTGAAACATAATGTACAGGGAACATAAGAGATTAGAGAAAATACTATTAATGAGTAAGAAACTTCCCTGTTTTATCTCTAGCCTCGATCTTAGATTCACTTTATGCATATAATATTAGTGATCTACATATAATTATGTGCCTTTTCGTTTAATGGAGAGGTAAAGTTGATGTAATTATTCCCTTTTTGTATGGGGGAGACATAAAATTAATGATCATGAACAGTGTAAAATTGTCTGAACAGTTCTAAAAGAATAACAAGCTGGCAAATATCAATCTGTCATTTACTTCTTTGAACAGATTAAACAACCCTTTTCTTGGGGGATTCTGTAAGGAAACTACTAGAGAAATGGGTTATGAGGAACACAAATTCCCAGTTTTCACACTTGCGTTTTAAATACACCAAGAGCTAGTCCTGCTCGGAACACAACTAACCTAATAAATTCCACACTAGAAACAAAACATATGGAGAAACATTTATCAACTGGATTCTGCTAAAAAGGTACTCCCTCCGTCCCAAAACAAATGTCATCTTTCTCTTGAATTTTTGTCTCTAAAGAAGTGACAGGAAGTTAGTTATGCATGATGATCACGAGGATATAAAAGTAAATATACCACACTAATAGAAACAAGGGCACTCATTTTGGGACGAAGGGAGTTTACGAACTTTCTTTAAATATGTTATTAGGACTTAACCATGAGGAATAAGTGCTGTTTTTCTAGCCTATAGAGAAGAAAGGAAAAAAGAAGGAAGCAGATTCTAAGTGAGCCTGGTTACTAAAGTAGATGAAATAAGAATCCCACTACCTCTCTGTTTCTTATAAATAAGAGCAACATCATTGCTATTTTAATCACCAAGAACACACAGTTTATATAAGAACAAAGCTTCCTTACCTCACTAATCAACTGCCATGGCCTCACTTCAGTGCTACAGACCTGGTGACCAGAGCTGCCAACAAGGCCACCAGCAACAACACTCAGGCTCGTTTGGCCAGATGTTCAAGCCCCAAGGTGGCTACAACAACCACAACTACAACGGCTCAATGCCCCCAAGCCAGACTCAGTGCTACCCCCAAACCCACCAGGGCCAGCACATGAACCACAACCATTTAATGGGCAAGCCTGCCAATTCCTACGGGCATGGCCCGGCCCATGGCCACAACACGAGCCATGGAATGGGGATGGGTACCACCCAGCCCCACTTCACGGGCCAAACTAATGTTGGTCACCACCAGGGACCTCAAGGTCATGGTTATGGCTATGCTGGCACTGGTACTGCTTGCCATGGAAAGACTCACTGGAGGAGCGAGCACAAGAGGAAAGGTCTTTCCTTTAAGTTCAAGGAAGGTAAATCTGGTGGTGACAGCAGCAGTGACAGTGAGAGTGACAGCGACGATGAGGGAAGCAGAAGACTGAGGGTGAGTATTTCTTTTTCATCACTTGATCAAATCATGATCAAGTTTATATATTTGTCTCAACAGTTGTCTTAAATCTTATTAAGTTTTGGTCTTTTGGTGGCAATGCAGTGTTAAGAGAGCAGCTATATGTGGGACATGAAGCCAAGTGTTGAAGGTGCCTATCAATATGATAAAATAAACACTATTGAATAAAAAAGCCCATGTTGCATGCATGGCTATGCGTGGATATGTAACTTCACATCTATGGTGTGTTCCATATAAGTATGTCAAATATATCTTTGGTGTGTTCTATGAATGCTTAGTGTTTCCCGCTAATATCTAACAACAGTCCTATGAAGGAAAGTACAAAGAAAATGAGATAATAAGAGTATGTTAGATTGGAGCCACCCCCACGTGGTTATACAACACTCATCTTCAAGCACAAAGCAATTTATATGAAAAATATTTACCTTGAGAGTTGAGATTTCACATCCAAAAATATTTGATCAATAAGCTGTAACTCTTATCGAAGTGTTCTAGAAACTACAGAAAGTAAAAGAACAACTAATTGAAAAAAGTGTTGCAAGAACTACAGTAAGAAATAATTTCTTGGATACAATGACAATAGAGAAAGGGGAAAAGAAATGTATTCCTTCATAGCAGAAGATTAGCAGAAACGAAGTATAGCATAATCATATTTGAAAGAACGTAGTCTTTAAGAACAGGTTCACAGTTTGGCATAATTGAACTTTATTGGAAATTTTTATCGACCATCTCTGACAAATATTTGCTGCACTTGAAAATTGACAAAATTACTTTTTTTTTTTCATGCCTTCAAATATAAAAATCACAACTTCTGTATGGAATAAAATGACTAGAGTTTTGAGGAACTAATAGCTCTACATTGGTCAACAATTATAGATCCCATAAATCATACCGACAACACAATCTCTAAAAATATGACTGTTAATATTTATGGAAAAAGCATCTCAACAGTGGTATTATATATTGATCTTTAACAATTAGACAATTATATGATCCTCAATAGAGCTCGAAAGATATGTTTCTCAATGGTAATGCATAAATATATCAAATTGATCCCATTTAATGGGCACTAGAAACTTCTTCTCAGAACACTCCTGACACTGGTTTTATTTTCAATGGCCTGGGAACATTTTCTTTTGAAGGGAACATGGGGAATTCAGGAACAAAGAGAATCAATTTTTAACAATTATATTTTTACACAACCTCCAAAGATAAGATTCAAAGTTTAGCATTATTGAACATAAAGAATATTTTTTTATATTATCCTTCAGATACCAAGGAATAAACTCTTGAAAATCCAAATCATGTGAGGTTGGGGGTGGTATTTTGTCACCATGGGAATCACGCCCAAAACTTCATCCCCATAAAAACAATAAGGCCATATGTAGTGAACAGCAAAAGTTAAACCCAAACATATTTTGCGTAAAACACAAGCAACCGATACCACTTAATGCCATCCATTGACATAGATGAAACCAAACATATAACAAACAAAATATAAACAGAATGAGATAAGACAAACATCATATTTAAGTATTTCAAATTAGTTTTAAGAGAAAGTGTCACCTTCCTCCAAGAGTCTTGGAACATTTTCTCCTGCTTCATCTTGGGTTGAACCCTTTATTTGGAGATGCTTCTTCTAAATCTTGAAGGAGTGACCAGGACCATCAATCACAAGCAACCCACTAAGGTATTTCATTTTCTTGTCATGAACTTCCAACTTATCCAAGGGAAAGTACCGATTTTTGCTTCACTTCAATGACGAAGATAATCAATAATGTCATAGAATCATATGCAACATTCAGAATATTGAAAAGATAATTTCAGATGGAAGCATGTTATAGTGATTTGTTAGATGAGACCAAAAGGTTGGACCAAATGCATAGGCTATGCCAATTGTCCCTGATTCAAATAGAAAGGCCAATACAGATTAACAAAGTATCTAAGTTTGGATTGCAATAATGGTCCACTAGGGTTCTTAGATTTGAGTCAGAAAAAACAAGAACAACGTATTTCTTCATTGCAGAAAAATAGCATAAATCAGACCCTTCGAGTATAACAAGAAGTATAGCATAATCATATTTGAAAGAACATAGTTTTTAAGAACAGTTAGCCCATTTGTCATAATTAAACTTTATGGAAATTTTTATTAAGCATCTATGACGAATACTTGTGGCATTGCATATTGATCTATTCCCGTGTATGAACATTTACAATCAGACAATGATATGATTCTCCTGGAGCTCAATAGTAAAGCATAAATATAGCAAATTGATCCGATTTGATAGGCAATAGTAACTTCTCTATTAGCTTTTTATTTATTTATTTTATATTAGAACAATTCTCGCGTGGGTATTATTTTTAATGGTTCAGGAACAATTTCTTTTCAATGAAATGTGGGGAATGCAGGAACAAAGGCAATCATTTTGTAATAATTATATTTTTGCACAACTTGCAAAGGTGAGATTCAAAGTTTAGCATTGTTGAAAATAAAGAATTCCAAGAATCGCTTTATTTTTTGTATATTATCTTTTGATATCCAAGAATAAACTCTTGAAAATCCAAATCCAGTAGCCATGCCTTGGCCTAGTGTTATACAACAAGGCCATTGACAAACAACAAGACCAGATGTTAAAGTAAAGAGCAACAGTAAAATCCAAAGAAATTTTACATATAACAGAAGCAACCAATTCCACTTAATATCAGGATCCATTGACATGTACAGATGAAACCGATCATATAACAAACAGAATATAAAATAAACGAGATAACACTTCACATCATATTCTAATTTCAAACTAGTTTTCAAGAGAAGGTATCACCTTATTCCTCTTAGTCTTGGTACAAATTTTGAGATCAAATCTTGAAGAAACGACCAGCACAATCAATCACAAGCAACCCACTAAGGGATTTCAATTTCTTACAAATGGCTTCCAACATATCCAAGGGACAGAACAAATCTCTGCTTCCCTTCAATGTGGAGAAGGTAAACTAAAAATGACATACACAAAATATAGATAAGAAAAAAAAAGCAGATTCCTAGTGAGACTGGTCACTAAAGTGGAAGAATCCCACTACCTCTTCGTTTCCTATAAATAAGACCAACACCATTGTTCTTCCATCACCAAGAACACACAGTTTATATAAGTACAAGCTTCCTTACCTCACTAATCAATTGTCATGGCCTCACTTCAGTGCTGCAGACCTGGTGACCAGAACTGCCACCAAGGCCACCAGCATCAGCACTTAGGCTCGTTTGGCCAAATATTCAAGCCCCAAGGTGGCCACAACTACAACGGCTCTATGACCCCCAGCCAGACTCAGTGCTACCCCCAAACTCACCAGGGGCAGAACATGAACCACAACCACTCAATGGGCAAACCTGCCAATTCTTACGGGCAGGGCTATGGGTATGGGTATGGGCATGGCCCGACCCATGGCCAACACATGAACCATGGAGTGGGAATGGGTACCACCCAGTCCCACGGCTTGGGACAAAGTAATTGTGGCCACCACCATGCATCTCATGGTCATGGCAATGGTGGAACTGCTGCCTGCCAGGGAAAGAACCACAGGAGGGGTGAGCACAAGAGGAGAGGCCTTCTCAGGAGGCTCAAGGATGGCATATCTGGTGGAGACAGCAGCAGCAGTGACAGTGAGAGCGACAGCGATGATGAAGGATGCAGAAGACAGAGGGTACTGAGATAATTAGCAAAGTTCCTTCAAATCAAAAAGTATATCTGTCTCAACAGTTTTGTCTTTATTCTTATTATCTTGTGGTGTCAACTTGCAGTGTTAAGAGAGAAACTATATGCGGGACATGAAGCCAAGTGATGAAGGTGCCTATCAATATGATAAATAATGACTTTGAATAAAAAAGCTTTAAAAGCCCATGTTGCATGCAATGCTATGTGTGGATATGTAATGTAACTTCACATCTATGTTGTGTTTCGTATATTTGTAATGTCTGGTGTGTTCTATGAAGAAATTGGCTTAGTGACCAAAAAAAGGTGCATTCTTTTCCATCAATATCTGACTATCCTAGCTTTAGGTTCATCAGCAGTCTACAATCATAAACAGGAAAAAATGATTCAACACTATGAAGGAAATTGCAATGAAAATGAGATAATAAATGTAAAATAGAACTGAGCCACCACTCATTAAGCCAACACTAATCCTCAAGTACAAATAAAAAGCAATTTATATGGAAATATGAGAGCGTTCCAAACCATAAAAAGCATACATATATACAAGTACACCTTGAGAGTTGTGACTTTTCATTCAAAAACAATTTGAGCAACAGACTGTAACTTTTATCCAGGTCACGTGAGATCTAGAAATTACAAAGAGTAAAGAATAACTAAATGAAAAAAGTGATACAATAACTGCAGTAAGAAATAATGTGAAAATACAAAGAAATGAGTTTCACCTAAACAATGACAAAAGAAAAAGGGAAAAGGAAATGTATTTCTTCATAGCAGTAGAATAGCAGAAACGAAGTATAGCATAATCATATTTGAAAGAGCATGTATAGTTTTCAAGAAGAGTGACACAATTTAGCATAATTAAACTGTATTAGAAATTAGTATTTGAGAGAGCATGAACACAATTTAGCATAATTAAACTGTATTAGTAATTAATACCTGTGTGTGGCATTCTATATGGGTCTTTCCATTGGATGATAGTTTACAATTATACACTGATATGATTCTCCATGGAGAAAAAGATACTATTCTCAATGTAGCTCAATGGTAGAGCATAAATAATGTAGCAAATTGGTCCATTTAATAGGCATTAGTAATTGCTTTTGACTTTCTTATAAGAACACTCGAGTTATTATTTTCAGTGATCCAGGAGCATATTTTTATAATGAAACATGAGGAATTCAAGAACAATGACAATCAATATGTCACAATTATATTTTGCACAGCTTCCAAAGGTAAGATTCAAAGTATTGCATTATTGAATATAAAGAAATTCCACAAATCACTTATTTTTTTATATATTATCTTCTGATACCAGGGAACAAACTCTTGAAAATCTAAATCTAGTCATGTCCTTGGCCTAGTGTTATAAACCAAGGCCATTGACAAAATTGACACCAAAGACACACTACACGATCTGCTAAAAATCATGTGAGGTTGGCAGTGGTCCTTTGTCACTACGAGAATCACGCCCAAACCTTCAGACCCATGAAAAACTACAAGGCCGTATGTCTTAGTGAACAGAAAAGGTAATACCCAAACATACTTTACATATAACACTACTAAATGCCAAGATCCATTGGCATATATGAAACCAAACATATAGCAAACAAAATGAGATAACACAAACATTATATCTGAATTTCAAACTAGTTTCAAGAGAAAGTGTCGCAGTAATACAGTTCTATCAAATGGCAGGATCAAATTGTGAATCTCTACTCAATCAATTTATATGATTAACTCAAACCTCGCACTAACTTTACCTTTGCGTCGATCATCACTCTCAATTTGACAACAACGATCAAGGAACATAAATTAACCAAACATTTGACATTTTCATCGAGTAAAAACAAGTTTTGAGAAGACCTGATCATCCAACCGGAGGAACAAGGAGCACCAGCACCGTGAGTGAAGACCGCCATAGGACATGACTTCTCAGGAGCTGACGATGCTGTAGATGGTTTGTCCTCTGCATCGTCCTCGATCTGGATCTCATGCCTGCGCTTTGAAGGAGGAGAAGACGAAGAAGCCATTTCCAGATCAAAACGAAATCGAAAACAACATTTGAATTTGAAATGGATATTTGTACACCTTTTTGAAATGATTTTCGCGCCAGAGGAGGGTTAAGAAACCAATAGTCTCGCGAGTTTCGTATGAGTTGGGCCGAGCCCAAATAAGTTGCTGATAAGTTTAGTAGTAAATGGGCCGTTCCGTGGGCTTATGAATTGGGTACAAAGAGTAACTTGCCCATCACGGTTATGGCCCAATTTAAGCCCACGGATGGATTACGTGGGCTTATGAACCTCGCCTAGTTCGGACCCAGTTCCAATTTAATCATTATGGGCCGTGGCCCTATATTATTGATAATTCGGGCAGAACTTGACAAAAATACAAGAAAACATTTATTTGAAACGAGAAAAAAGTACTTGTAATATATTAATTACATACAACCGGGTATCTCCAGGCTAGCTTTGCGCATACATCAAGAATATCACTACCACCATAGGCGATTTAGTATGCATCTCCAAAATAGTCCTAGTGCATTTGAGAAACAAAATTTTGAATATATTTGTCACCAAATTTGAACTCAAGTGACCAAAAAATAAAAATAAATCATCTTATTCATCAAGCCAATCCATTAACAGAAGTTTACATGGGACGACTAAAGCGTGTAACAAGACAAAAAAGAAGAAAGAGCAAGAATAATCATTCGTCAGAGATAGACTTATCGTATTCACTACTTGAACTTTGGTAGCTTTATATATTCACACTTGTTATGTAGCTCAATGATGTATTAGATTTTCACTCCACTTATGTCTTATTATATATATGTACATCTTCCAACATGATGTGTTGTTTTTAAACCGTCACCTAAGTTGCACGGATACGGATACGGGATACGCAGTACGATACGACACGGATACGACGAAACGTAATTTTTATAAAAGTATAGATACGATACGTGAAGAATACATTCAATAATAATAAACTATGATATATATTTTCTATATTAGGGCATATATATCACATCAATTCATATTGTCAATGTGTTTTAGAGTGTCAAACTTGTTCTATCAATTCATTTTTAAAAGAAAATGAGGGATATATAACGTGTTGGACACATTTTCTCTTAAAAATATTATTAAAAGTATGAGTACAGGTATCCTAAGAGTGTCCGAGTATCCAAGTATCCGATACGTATCGAATACGGATACGTTGAGAAGATGGGAGTATCCGTGCAACATAGACCGTCACTTCTAATTACTACATGACAGTCTAAAGGAGGTAATTTGGGTATCGTTTTTCAAATAATCAACTCTAATAATCACAAAACAATCTAGAAGTGGCAATCTGAGTAACGGTTACGTATTAAGTTTTGACATTAAACCCGACTCGAAGCAATCTAAAGCAATCTAATGTGGATTTGTCCGCTCCGGCCAATATTTCTAGTGGACGTGAACACTATCTATCCACTACATGTTTTGTGCGTGCACGTGTTATTTTGTGGCCAAGCAAATTAGGACTTGTCTTGAGACACATGTAGTAGAGAAGATATATGCCGTTGACTGTGGAGATGGAATAGAAAGCAACAGGTGGTGGTATCTTATTGGTGGAATGTCAAAATGGAATCATATATCTTCATGTATAATCAGGATAAGATTTTTGAGATGCCTAATCTGCTTTTATTCTTTTTTAAATTCCAATAAGTGCCTTGTGAAGCCTCTTAAGAGCCAATCCCTTTTTCTTAATGCTCACACCACTCTATTCTCAGCTTCACATGAACTCTACTTTGTGTTCAAATCCAATTGGCTTCTTTGCTTTGCTCTACGATACCAAGTTTTTTTGTTTATACTACTCCAAAAGTTTGTAATCAATAATATTAGAACTCAATTTAAGTCTCAAAATGTTGCACGGTTACTTTTTATGTTTCACAATAACAAAGATTTGTTTTACAAACTATATTGATAAAAGTGAATTCAATTTGTATTTACTTGACGTTTTAGTGAGAGTGCGGATATTTAATACTTCCTTTACGTTGATAGTCAGGTCTTAAAAGAATATATCTCAAAACAACAAAGTTGTCAATGAGAATAGTCCAAAGTATAATTAATGATTCAAGTTTTTGAACGAACTCCGTCTGAGCTTTTCGATTTTGTATGAAAAGTATATCATTTGAATCCAACTCATAGGAGGTGCATGTTTCAATTCGTGTATTGGGTTGGGGTTTTGCATGTAAATTATGCGGGTGCATGAGTGCAAAATTGTCCAATATGCAATGTCTTAAATGGTTCCGACCTTCGTGAATTTGTTCCAATTTTAAAGTTGGGCTTCTTTTAGAGTTTTTACTTGTTTTAATTTTTGGACCCTCCTTTCTAATAATTTTTCTCTCTATACTAGTTGTCGGTTACAAATGAACTAATCACCTTACTCGTCCACGTCTACACGCCAGTTAGTTAGATGCACAGAGTAAATACACAAAGAAGTGCACAAAGACAAATTTAATGAAAAAACTACAATTGGTTTCCAATCAAACAACTCTACTGGAAATGTAGAGTTTATGTACTTGTTCGTGCATCAAAATTCTCTAAAATTGCATTTGATCTACTTACTTATCCACAAACCCATGAGCCTCAATTATGTTTGACATTTGGCAAGTTGATGCTTTGGTGGAGTTGAGCATTCCTGAAGGCTGCTTTGTATCTAAATCATTTAGAGATTTAAAACAAAAAGGTGGATATGGTTTTATCACTAAATGTCAAAGTAGCAAAGATATGGAGACCCCACCATTAGGGACCAAAGGAAGGAGCCAATGGTTTTCACCCACATTTTTGTTTCTTTGCCCAATTTCCTCCTTTTTGGCCTATAAAAATGGGTTATGAGCCAATAATGTTTCATCAACCAACATAGAATAAACCAAACCAATTGGAGAAGAGTTGAATCAAATTTGATTCAAGGCATTGGTTGCTCACTCTCCCTCAAGGGCTTCTTGAGTCTTCATGATCCACCTAAGTTCTCTCTCCATTTTGGGCAACGAAAATGGTGCAAAGGACATGAGAAGCTTTTGGGGGAGAAGGAACAAGTTGTGTTTTGTAGAGAGTAGAGAGATCAAGGACTTTTTGGTTTGCTCACAGACTTCTTGCAGCGTTAAATCACAGAGTATAGAGTACATATTGATGTATTGACTTGTACAACAAGCTTGGAGTTTTTTTAAAAGAGCGGAAAAAGAGTGTTTTGTGTTGTGTTTGATCATTATACGCAACTACAATGGCATGCATTGCTCACTCTCCCTCAAGGGCTTCCGATTTTGCCTTCGCGAAGACGGAGGCTCTATAGGGAGAGTGGATAGTGCTTGTCATGCTTCATTTCTTGAGATCATCAAGAGGCTGAGGAAATAACACCATATTTTCAGCAACTAGCTCAGGTGCTATACATAATTTATTGATGTTTTAGTTCTAATTGTACTCATTTTGTACTGCTAATTTGTTTGATTTTGAGATCATGAGGAATATTTCAGGATCAAGAAATGTATGAAGTGAAGATCTACAATGGTTTCTTGGAGAAAGCAAGCTCTGTATTGGTTTTGTTTTGGGTTCTCATAATGTTAAAGAGCAGCTTTAAACTGTTGAGGAAATGTGACTAATGGGTAATGACTGTACAAAACATAACTTTTTAGTGTATTGTTTTTGGAATATTTTATTCAAACTTATATTTTGTTTCCTATAAATACATCCACAAGTTCTTATTGACCCTTTTTAGTTGCAGCTTCACAATCTCAAATGGCTTATGTCTTTAAAATAGAGAGGATCATGCAAGAAACTTAAACAAATACTCTATTATGGGTCTTTAATTTGCTCCATTGTTTTCCAATACATAATTGTTTGTGGTTCATGACCGTTGTATTTATGAGATAGCGATAAACTCAAATGAGTATTGTGACTGTATAAAATTATAATTGTGAGTTAATAATTAGTGTTGTAATATGACATTAGAGCATGTAACAAAAATGTAAGAGCTTGTCTTCTATGGGATGGCTCTCCTTCTGGGATGTCGTGAGTTCACCTCATGATTCTGGCGGGGTGATATTTGGGGTTAAAAGGATCCGTGCAATGTGTGTATATATTTATCTTCTTCTTTTTTACCTTAAAGCGGGAGCATGTTTGAAAAAAAATGATCTTACGATGTATAAGATTTGACCGAGGTCTCTTAACACATTTTTCTTCTCTTCAGAGTTATCTCATCAAATCTTTATCATAAAAAGAAAGGATGAATAAACACATTTGGAGAGCTCAGTTCAACAATAAGAGTTGTTTTCCGCGTTCAGAAAGAATAAACCGCTACCATTTTTTTATTTATCGATTCTCTTGCAATCCAGTTAGTTGGACCACAGGTGCAATGATTCACTTCTTGCAAAAAGTTTCTAGTTCAAGTTCGCAATGATCCAAATAAAGAAATTAGAACTAGAATTAGAATTCAAATTCAACATACAGTTTTATGCTACGTTCAAGAATGATGAATCGCTCTAAAAATAAATTTATTGATTCTCCTATAATTCGTTGGATCGTAGGTAAGTGCGATGATTTACTTCACGAAACAGGTTCTTTTTTATCAGTTAAGCTACACAACAGATGGTAGCTCTCCCATTTTAACCTCAAACTCCATCCTTCCGATTCAGCAGTTGAACTCATTACTTCCTACAAAAAGACGTGGGTCTTGACTATTGAGTCATCACCTAAGAAACCACATACTAAATTATTTTAGTTGAGTAGGTTATTTAACAAACTATATTTATAACTATTTTATTTCCATGGAAATAAGCAATGAAAATGAGGTTAGAAAAAGAAAGAAGGAGAGGACACAAATGGAGATAGAAATGAATGGTGATATTGGTAAGAAACAAGAAATAGAATAGTAGTAGCTGCAGCTAAAGGTTTGGCATGTGATTAGAAGAGAAGAGTACAATATATAAATGACCCACCATTGTCAGGCTTTCTCAAACAATTTGAAAAATGGAACCATTTTTGCTATACCTGCACTGTGCTCTTTTCACAACCTTAATTAGATAAAGTTGAAGAGCTAGCTGTTCATGACTGAATCAAAACCTTATCACCTGTGACTTGATTCCTACAGTTGAAGAATCTGTTTTTCTTTTTCTTTTTTTTACTGTCACTCCTGATGGACAAGATTTTTCAGTGGCTTTTGAGAAAATGTTTCATTTTGACCCTCAAATTATCTGTTTTTGTCTTAAATTGATACTTAATTTGGTTTATGTTTCAATTCACTCCACAAAATTCTATTTGTATAGTTTCAATTTAGTCTTATAATTATGAATTTTGTTTTAAATCAGTCTAATTCATAAATGTGCAGTTAAAATAATATAACGCGCGATTTAATTTAACAAAAAAATTTCATGAAAACAATAGGAAGGATTGCTCATTCATATCTACAATATTGTTTTGTTTCCTATAAAATACGAAATCGTTATCATCTGTTTCAATAGAATATTAGAATGTACTTAATCATTTTTATGTGAACCGGTGAGTGTAACATTATCAACTTGTTTTTGTGAAATACTTTTTTAAAAAGTAAACATCACACTGGCTTTATTTAACAATGCAGTTACGATTTGAATCGATTTAAAAGAAAATTACATAATTGAGGGACTAAATTAGAGCTATAGGATAATTTGAGGACTGAACTGAAACAAAAATCAAATCAAGTACCAATTTAAAACAAAATTGATAGTTTGAGGACTAAAGTGAAACATTTTCTAAAAAATAAAAAATAAAAACTACCCATTAATCATCTCAAGTGGATCAACAAAACCCAGAACTTGAAATCCATAAGAACACACCCTGGTGCTCGCTTTCTTTATATATTCATAGGTACATGACCATGAAAACTGATGCAAGTACTAAAATACATCTATCATCATCATCATGGTGGTATTTACTATAATGCCATCACTACCCCCACACAAATCATCTACTACTACTACTAGAAACTAATTAGCTGAGAACCCATTTGATTTCTCCACTGAAAAACCTCAAGAGACCAAGCCTAGCTATGCAAGCTCTTGATTCTTCTCTACCACTCTCACTCCCTTTGCAGATCTAAGCACATTGGCCTGTTTCAATATACATATCATAAGAATATAATAAGATTGATAACTTGAAACCCTTAATTAAAAAAAGAAAAAGAAAAAAAAAACTAGAGAAGACATTGGAGAGAAAATAAATTAAGCACCTGGTCTTCAGTAATATCTACAGCAAAGCCATCAACAATGACCAAAGACAAGGTCTTTTTGTAGCTTCCAGGCTCAAGATTGGTAGCTAACAACCCATCATGTTTCCTGCTGAGATATAGATCAAGCTCATATGCTCCTCTTTTTGTTCTGTCATATGTAAATTAATTAACAACAACACAACATTAATATAAGACATATGTTTCATCAAAACTAATGTATGTGTAAAAATTGATGTTGTTTTTTTACCTATCGGCTCGGAGGCGCTCGTATTGGGGATCATAGTTCATGAAAACGAAGTATGTTTCAGTTCTCTTACTTGCCATTTCTGATCTCTTTTGGTTTCTTGGGCTGGTTTTTGTGTCACTAACACAAATGGCTCTTCTTTTTCTTTTCTTTTTTGCTTTGTTTTCAGCTCCACTCTTGCATATGGGTCTCTATTTATACATGGTGGACACTGAGATGACATGACTTCAAAACAAACCACACAAATTAGCTTACCCATAATCAAACAAATATGTACTATGAGAGGAAAAAAGAAGAAGAGGTGGATTGGTTCATGGGAGCTCATGCACGTGTTTTTTCATGTAAGTTTATGACAGTCGATTTTATCGGTAGTATGATATTGTTTTGAACTATTTTGTGGTGCAAACGTTTTACTTTGATGATATCATTATTTGCTCACATGAGAAAACATAACACGAATTTTTGTAAAAATTTGTTTTTCGGCGGAATATTGAAAACTCGATTTTTTAGCTTAAACTAAAACGAGTTAATGACAACACATGTACAACATCTTAAAAGATATCACACATGGAGCTGACAATGTGTGTGGCATTCGTGCTGAATTACCCTACACGTACATATAGTAACCATGTTATGCTCATGTTGAGCCTCCAAAATACGCACACATGATTAATAAGTCACATTGTGACATGCACGACACGCACAACACGCTCCTTCAGGATTTTATTGTCAATTTGAAATGGGTTGTTCCAAATATGTTGGATAGTGACTGTCAAACTTGTTTGTTGATTCTATTATGCCGAATGTGTTGGGTCGTGTAATGTACGTGTTGAATTTGTGTAGCACACAGTCAATGTTAATACGACACTCACATACAAATTACCAGCTCTTCAAATGCTGGTTACAACGAATTTGTAAGTGTGCAACTAAACTTAATTAATACCTTAATGAGTGGATATACTCTTCAAAATAATACAGTATTAAAAGTTTACCCCCAAAGTACATTCATAAATAACTCTAATTTGCATCATATAATAATGTAAATGCTTTTGGATCATGCATAGGAAAACACCTTGATTCTACACAAGAAGCTTCTCTCCTATGATTTTAATTGGTGTTAGTACTTTTAAAATATAATTACCACACGCTTATATGATATAAACTAATAAAAGTCAACAAACCACACGCTTAGTATTAATTAGTAATTGCACGACGTGTTTGCAAAATCAGCTGTACATGAAATACCCAGTAATATATTTTTATAGAATATGTCATCTTCATTGTAAGAATCTAGAGAATATAAAGTTAATCTAATTACGCTAATTTGGTTTCTTTACCAATCAATCTCGAGTTTAAAGATTAATTTAGTAACATTAATATCTATGTATACATAAAAATAAAAAGTCAACCTTACAAAGATGAACATTTATATTTAATCTTGTAAGCCAAATTCATCTATATTTTAACAACTCGTTATCATATATAAATATTTTGTATATAGTGTTCGTTTTAAGTCCACGGTCATTATGCCCGCTAATGATAATTCGATTAAAATCGACTATAAATACCAAAAACCTAATCAATACTAAAGAAATTGGTAAATTTTGAATATGTATAAATTGAAGAAAAAATATTAGTGTAAAGAGGTGTGGCCCAATATCATGAGAAATGGACACATGAAAGTGCATGTTCAAGTGCCTCATTTGCAGTGACTGATAGAGGAAAGTGCACAGTAAAGTACCATGTAGAAGTAAATTACTGTGGCTCCCCATTTGTCACTTTCTTTAGGACATTATTTATTCGAACCACCTTTTGTCTCTACATTATTTCTCTGCCTTTTCTTCTCTAATAATTTTTTTTATTTTTTGAAAGGTAAAAACAGATTCTATTGATTGGAGAAAGCAATGCTCAAGTTATACAAATGACATCCCGCAGGATACCATATCAACGTGTTGTCTACTACGAGTCCGACTAGGCGAAACCCAAAGCAAACGTCTCGGACGTAGAGCAAGCTCAGCTGTATAAGACGCCCCTACAATCAACTTTATTCCAACGATCTCTTGGGTACTCGCCCATGGACCGCACCGGTTGCCCCTCCAATCGGCCATACCATAAACTAAATTCAAACTAACAAACCAAACTGAAGAAACTGAACTAAGGAAAA
>JAYMTK010000725.1:0-19720 GCA_036897405.1 Pelargonium myrrhifolium
GCATAAAGCACAAAAACGCGAAACGAAAGCTAAAATCACCCTAATAACCCAACAATGCACACAAGTCCTTCACCACAGTCCAAATCATAAATTCCCGAAGAAAAGCATAGAAAGTGATGATGCAATGATGACAAATGTTACTAAATAGCTGAATTTAGGCTTAGATAACTCGTATTAAATACGAGGTATCAACAACCTCAACAGAGATTCTTGCAATTTTGTAATAGCCAAACAATCTCTAAGCAATATATGTGCATATGACTCCTTTGAAAGTTCATGTTTCCCAATGCAGTAGTGAGACAGAAAGACAAAGGTTTAGTTTACTATAATTATAGCACTGCTTTTCTTCTTTTCTTTCTCTCCATGCATCATCAACTTCCTGTTTTTTTTTATATTAACATATTATTGTTAAATAAAGTAAGCAAAATCAGGAATCAAATGTGAAGTGTCTTGTCTGACAGTCTTTTCTCTCAGTGCCCTAAAGCTTCTCTATCCACTGGCTATAAACAAACTTTGCAGGCTTGCATGTCAGGTTTCTCAGTATCTGCCAAACAACCTACACTACACATGTCTCTGCAGTAACTTTTTCAAACTTTCTCTTCACTCCAAAACCCAAACCCACTCATCTTTTCTTCTCTTAATAAATTTACATACCAACCCAAAACCCACAGCCCAATACCAACCAGAAAACAAAAACAAACTTCAAAACCACATCTTTCCATTTCCTCTGTCTGTCAATGGACTACTTCCACCTGAAGCAATGGAAGGAGCAGGTGCTTGAGTCAGACCAACATTTCTCTGCAAAGATGCCTAAGCTTGGCCTTCACCATCATCATCATCCATCTCCTGCTCTTCCTTTGTTTGTACATGATCATGATCATGATCATGATCATGATCACCACCAAAAACTCACAACCAATCTGTCACCATTCACAGATGCAACAGAAACAGCACCACCTCTCTCTAGGTTTTCCAGTAAGATCACTTTCTTGATTCTTGATTCTTCTTCTTTAACACTTCCTACAGTTTTGTGACAGAAACTCAATATACCCAAAAGACAGAAACTGTTTTTTTGTTGTTGTTGTTGTTATTGTCTGGTTTCTTGCTTATGAAAAGCTTTCTTGGCATTGTTATTAGCTTCTTGCTTCAAAGCAGAATCTCTCCTGTTTCTTGTATCTTCTACGGATGTCAATTCCTTACAATTTCTAAAAGTTATTAAAAATGTTAAAAGCATGAGCAAATTTGGGTGTGAAATCTCCACAAGAACTCCTGTGAAGCTCCAATGTCTAGAAAGAGCTGGTTTTTTTAGCTGAAACTTAATATACCCAAAAAGAAAGGAACTGTTTTTGTCTGGTTTTCTTGCATAAGTGAACCTTTCTTGGCATAGTAATTAGTTGCTGACCAGTTTGTGCTTCCCATTTTGTTGGTATTAGGGACAGGAAGTTACTTCAGCTTGGGTCAGTGGCAGGAGCTTGAGCTACAAGCTCTCATTTTCAGGTACATGGTTGCTGGAGCTGCTGTTCCTCCTGAGCTCCTCCTTCCTATCAAGAAAAGCCTCCTCCATTCCACAAACCCTCCTTACAATTTCCTTCACCATTATCAACCTACTTGTAAGTTATTTTTTATTGCTTCTTTTTTAGAACACAGTTTCTTGATCTTTTTTCTTTCCCATTTTAAATTCAAGATCAAGATTTGTGTACTTTCCATTTATTGCCATTTCTTGCTCTTGGTGTATCTATCTATCTAGCTACTTCAGACATCTGCATTAATGTACACCTAATTGGCTATATTTTGGCTCATAAGTACCACCTACTCATTTGCTATGCCATTACTAAGAATGTCAGTACTTTTTAAGTAACCAAACTAATTAAAATTAGAGTAAATAGATCCGGGCAAGCGATCAGTGTCCACAAATTTGTTGGGATAGCTATTAGTACTCATCAGTGATGTGACATCAAACTCATTGTTTATAATTTAGTGACCAGTAGTCTCGGCCAATAAGTAATTTAATTACAAGTAATTTAATTATGGGTTTTGGTTGTTGTTGGAAAATAGTGATGCAGTCAGGGTATTGGGGAAGGCTTGCCATGGATCCAGAGCCTGGCCGGTGCCGGAGAACGGACGGCAAGAAATGGAGGTGCTCTCGGGATGTGGTGAACGGCCATAAGTACTGCGAACGCCACATGCACCGTGGCAAGAACCGTTCAAGAAAGCCTGTGGAAATCCCCACACCTGCCGCCGCCACCGGAGCGGCCACTACCTCCCAGACTGCGGTGGCCGGCGGGAACCACTTTTCCCTTTTCAGGCCATCACCTTCCATTGATCTCCTTCACTTCAGCCAGAGGTAATTTGTGGGTCATTATTCTAAACTTTTTTATTTATTCATTTGATTGAAAATCAAGTCTACCTGTAACAAACAATACACCCTTACCAGGGCATGTTGGGTCAAAGAGTTTAAACGTTTTGAATTTTTTTTTTTTTAAGTTTCAAGTTCAAGCCTCATTAGCGGTGGTAGAACAATTAAAAAGCTAATAAGCCTCGTAACTAGCTTTCTCGTTGAGGTAATGACGGGAAGGGAAAAGAGAAAAATCTAATGGGTATTATTGGGTAGGACTAGGAGTAGGACCCTGAGTTCTTAAGGAAAGGGCTTGAGCAAAACATGTTTCAAATCTTTAAAAGAAGTGATTTGAAGATTCTGTACAAAATGACCCCAACCACTACTTTAATTTTCTTTTAAACCCATCACCAATGATGCTTTATTGCTTTTGTTAATGTCCCACTAGCTCTGTACTTGCCTATTATTTGCTTCATTTTTGTTGGCCTTTTAATTTTTGTCCCCTCTTAGCAGTTCCTCACATTCAAGACATGAAAACAAGGTCCAATTCCACAAAGCTTCCCATAATGAAGTCTCTGGGGATGGTAGGTCTGATGGGCATGTCCTGAGGCATTTCTTCGACGACTGGCCCCGAACAATTCAAGAAACCGATGCCGGAAATAATGCCAGCGCCATGAGTTCTGCCACCAGCCTCTCCATTTCGAAGCCTGGAAATGCATCTTCGGACGTCTCCTTGAAGCTTTCCACTGGTATTGGAGATGAGTCTGGATCTAGAAATGGCAACGGGGAGCTACAAGTGAACTGGGGAGGTTCGGGATGGGGATCGAAGCATGTAATGACCTCGTCAATGGGAGGTCCGCTTGCAGAGGCATTAAGGTCATCGACCTCCAGTTCATCACCTACCAGTGTTCTACATCAACTTCCTCGGGGCTCAGCCTCGGAAATCAGCTATGTCAGCACCTGAGAACAAACTGGAGTTTTGCTATATAAAGTTCGATGATAAAGACGGTTGATTTTATTTTCCATGTAGGTGTATAAATCGTGGCCAAAATGTTCCACTGTTTCTGAGCTGAACAGAGTTTGATGCGTAATTTCGTCGAAATACGTTCTCACACTATGTGGGATATGCTATACATTAAAATTTATCTCGCTAATGTTCTCAGTAACCGCATAAATTTACATGAAACATTTTGAGTGCATGAGCTCCGCATAAATTTTGTAAATTATGCAGTTTCCACCACATTCCCCTAGTCTTATTCATCTCGAAGATCTAAGGTGGGCGAGACGTATAATATTATTGTTGTCATTAGCCGAATAATGAAGTTGGAGAGTGTGGTGAGTTCGGTGCTCTTACAAGGAGTGGTATTTTGCTGTTATCAACCCTCTACTCTACTAGAGCATAAACCACAGCTGTTCTACAAGGCGCGTATACCATGAAGGAATTAGGCCGGTCATCAAACCGTCCGCTCTGCAGAAAGTTTTAAACCCGTATATTTAGTAAGCAGATTGTGTAAGAAATTTCTAGGCATGGAGGTGAAAGAGGTTTCTTACTTTGCTGAAGTACTCGGCACTGTGATCGATTCTTTTGAAGCCTCCAAACAATTGGTCATCTGAATCCAAGACAATCTGAAAGGGAAATGCAACAAAACAAAATGAAACACATGGCAGAGCATTTGATGCAAACATAGTGTCTGGTAAACAAATGTAAAGATAAGGAAAACAGGGAGGATTAGTCAGATGTAAACCACAATAATAGAGCAGAAGTGGAAAAATACGCTGCCAAAGTCAGACATGCTTCCAAACCGTTCATAACCAGTAGATTTGTGAAGAAACAGGCCTTGCTTCTCTGATCTAACACATACAAAAGCATTGCCTTGCATAGAGCAGGCAATGTGTGTTGTAACATGGCACACGACACGAAATTAGCATATTTAGAATCATATTTTGTAATCGTCTTTTACAAGCATGTCAGTGTGTATTGCAATAACGATGCAACGTATCTAAATCAGGCACATATTCTCTGCAAGTTACCTTTCAAATTATGCTGTGATTACCAATCACAGCAAAAGTTATCACTGCGGGATAGAGATGAATAAGTTATATTGGAAATTTGGAATAGTTAGAAAGTTGCATGATTCATACTATCCAACTCCTCAAACAATACAGTTAAAGAACCCAATACCAAATCTATCAGTACGAGAACAATGCCTCTACGACATATAATATAATATAATATGTGTGCGTGCATGAAATATAGATGCTATAATAGAGATACAGATCAGATGAAATGTAAGTGTAACTTTGGTCTAAACTACAGTTATCCAATGTGTAATAGTTAGAATTATAAAAGAGGCAATCTTTTGCGGAATGAGATTGATAGCCAGTGTATTGATAAAGTTGAATCGGAGAAGTGGTGGGGCTCTAGGTTGATTTAAATAATGCCACTACCACCTATAGGCTATAACTACCTTACAAGTTACAATATTAGATACTGGGCCCATAGGTGATATAAAGCATGGTGTAGTAAATTGTGAACAATCAGGCCAGCAAGAACACTTGAATCTCAATCAGAATTCAGAACCATGAGGAAATTTTTAAGAAGAAATGAAAAAGAACAAAGAAAAGCATATGTAGCAAGCCCACTGTGAGAAACTGAGAATATGATTTGTAAGTTCAAAGACAACACATATACCTTGTATTTTCCTGATTTTAAGCAGCCCACTCGGTAATCTGAATAGCTGTTAGTCCAATGGAAATTAAAGACAAAAACCAGATCTCCCCTTTCAAAGACAATAACTCGATCGCCTTCATCCTTGTGCGATATATATTGGTGTTCAGAAGTCATGAACTGCATAAACAATCAATCAATGAATTAATTTTCATTAAAGGTAACCATTAGTAGCATATAGCTGATAGTAAGGATGTGTTGGGAAGCAAGACTTACACCATAGGTTTCTTCTAGATGATGCATTGCCCGATCAAATTCTTGCAGTCCGTGGTATCTTAAATATTCTGCATCAGCCTGAATGTGCATAACCAAACAAGTTAGAAATAGTACACAGCTCATCATTACTGAAAATTGAAGATGCGGAAGCTATTCATAAAACACAATTAGACTATGAGATGGCAGCCAAACAAAAATGAAGCTCATGACAGGCATGATCTTTTAAGTCTTTCTGTGGGTAATAACTGACTATCAATGCAAATATATGCCATGGAAGGTGCTTACCAGATCAAATCTTCGCCGACATTTATCGAAACTGAAATTGTTTCCTGGGATTACTTTACCAGTAGGAAGCTTCTGTTCAGCCCTTGGAAAATCAATCCACTCTGAATAAAAGAGCAAAAAGGAATTATAACCTCAAATCCTTGAAAAATAAAACAAATAGAAAAGTTCATCACAATCATGACAAATAATAGCAAAAGTCTACGTTTGTAGATAGAAATGGCCAGCCTTACCAGGATGCCCAAATTCATTTCCCATGAAATTCAAATATCCTTCTCCACCTAATCCCATGGTAATGAGCCTAATCATTTTGTGCAATGCGATTCCACGGTCTATTACTGGTGTTGAAGGTTTGTCCACAGCCATGAAGTCATACATATCCTGAGAAATGCACAATGATGTAAGAATACCGTTGCTATGGTTAACTTCACAATTTGCTGGCAATGGAAATGCAGAGTACAAGCAATAAGCATATTGGTTAGACATTAGAACATGAATTTAACCACGAAGTTTCATCTCCAGTACACATACCTACCAAATATGTTTAAATGTAAATCTTCCCACAATTTTTTTATTAAGACAATTGTATCCGTGTGAAATAAATAAATAGAACTAACAATATGTACAAGATCTTAAAAACATCTATCAAGATGACAGAATGGAACTATTATGTTTCTGACTAGGTGCTTGCATCAAAGAGGTACAGTATCATAAAACCACATCTGCTTTTCCTTTCAATGTTTGGACAACTTCTTGATATACAGTCACTAGGGCAATACTTAGTGGAAATATTCCAACTGTTAATAGTTAACTTCAACATTGTATGTGTTCTGGGTATAGAGTGATAACAAAATTACTCAAATTATCATCAATTGAGACATAAACTAATAGGAAAGGACATTCTATTATATTGCAATAACTTTAAAGCACACCCAATTGAATAATTAAAAAAAAAAGTGACCAATGCTTCATCAATTATGGGTCTAGGGACAGTCATTTATTCACTAGAAAATAAATTAACTCGATCAATTTCCATTCATCCATTCCACTCCAAACAACAAAACAGCAGGAAAAGGGAGGAGGCTATTACAAACGTGTTTACTTTTGCAATTAGTTAACAAACGTTATAATCTCAAGCTTAGTCAAGAAAAAGAAAAAAGGGAAGAGTGATTTTCTAAAACTACCTGCGTTTGGCTATACATTCCCTTCAATGGCAACAAACACTAACTCCCTTTCACAGTTCCACAAGATCGCAACTTAACTTCAATCATGCTCATGAATAGTTGGCTAAAGGGTTCATGCTGTCACTTGGAACCCACCCCTTGACCTCCCGGCCCCGCTCATAAAGACAAGATATACTCAAGTATAACACTTCATTGTCTAACGGAAAATTACTTGCAAAAGCATCTAGGTTATGTCCGTAAGTTGATGTACCATGACTAGAAAGTAATGGTGATATCACTTTCTACATAAACTAGTTAGTCTTAGTCTATTATTGCACATACCAATCAGAATTACGTACATAAACCTAATCATAGAACATAGCGTAATGCTCTTTAATTATGAATGTCCTTATTAGTTAGTATTATTCACAAAAACAGTAGGAAATTTCTTAACCTTGTCCATCAACCAGAATGCTATTGTCTTGTCACCGACTAGAGCTTGATCGTGACTTTCAGCATAAGAAACACACTTTTCAAGCCACCTTCTATTGGTAAGAGTGTGCACAATATCACCCATCTGCCAATATTCATCTGGTTTCCTACACAGTAAAAACAAAAGGCAAACAACACGGTCTTTTTTAAACACATACTGATGTCATCATTACCAGAACTAGTAACAAAGTATGCATCAATATATCATATCCTTTCTTCAAGTGTGACAGTGATTACATTTTTAGCATGAAAGCCTATGTTGCATGGGCACGGATACGGCAGTTTTTATAAAATCAAAGACAAGGCATGTTGAGAATACACTCAATAATAATAGTAATAATATATTTGTTATTAGTGCATATAAAACATAAAAAGTTATGCATAGTAAACATATATAGACATCATTAAAATTTTAGAATAAAAAAAAAACATAGAATGTATAAAGATAATTGTCATTTGTCAATAGTTCTTTTCTTAAAAAAAAAAAAAGTAGGATACTTATTTTATTATTAAACTTGCCTTTTCTTAAATATGAGGGCGCAAGGAATGAACATATGAATATAAATTAGAACTCCATGTCATTTCATCATGCTCATCAACGTGCTACAAGTTGTTGGACACATGATCATTCAATTCATTTTTAGAAGAGAAAAATACACGGGACACGTAAGATGTCAGACACGTGTCCAAAGAGTGTCCAAGTGTTGGATACATGTTGGACACGGATACATTGAGAAGTTGATGTTTGTGCATCATGAATGGATACTACATGGCCAAGTTGCGCAATGGCATATATAAACACGGCCTTGACAAGGCCAAAATAGGCGGCAAGCCTTTATTTGGTATTGCCGGCTAGATTGTCCAATTAAAGACCATGAAGGCACTTAGAATTTTCCTTCTACATGAAACTTTTATTTTTATGAATCATCAACAAAAACTTTACAAATTTTATAGCAATGACAAATAGGTCAATAATTTAATTTCTTATAGCCTGGATTTGATTGAAAATCACCACACAAAAAAAATGTTAAAGTATACGAGCAACATTAAGAGTTGTCAGAGAGACGTACTGGAGAAGCTCAATCCATTTATCAGCAATGGCCATGTGCAGACGGTAATCAAATCCCACACCACCATCCTGAAGAGGAATGCAGAATGTGGGCATTCCACTAACCTGTAGAACAAAAAAAATTACAGTAAAAAATAAATGATCAAGTATATTCCACAGCATTTAAGATTATCAGCTTGACATTTGATTGCTAGATAATAAACAATGATCCTTCTATATAGCTTTTCTGACTGCTGTTTTCCCTTGTGCTGGTTTTTTAGCAGCATTCAGGCTAGTTTAATTATCACTATCAAAACTGAACCACTAACTAATCCAACAGATTTAAAGATAATTGGGAAGAAAAAAAATCAAGGGGAATAATTAAAAATCATAATCTCAGAAGTATTGCGTACACATGATTTTTTACTAAGTACATATACATAGCCAACAAAATTTCATATAGCCCACAACAGTATCCAATTGAAATACCTAACAACATCATTATTACAAGCTATTGCCAATCACTTTTCCAGATTCGCACAAACTGGGATTCAAAAGGTGAAGATGGCTCCCACCCAGTGCATATAGTATATTCTAAGTGACTGCTTGTCATAGCTTCAAAGGTAGAAAGTATTGTCGCAAAGTAAAGCTATAGATCAAACCAAAGTTATAAAATACACAATTTATGTTTCTTGACATAGATCATTGCTTTCAACATTTTGTAAATGAAGATAATAGTAATTTGATTTAAAAATATAAGGCATGATTGAACCATTCCTAAATGACAATTTAATGATATTACGATTTCAGTACTGCTTGCACTGATGAGCCAATCATACTCTTACGACTTTATCCATTATCTTTTAACTCAAAAGCACCTACATTCCAACATTTTCTGATAAAAGACTCGTCCAATGTGATTGTATAGCTTAAGTTTGAGTTACCACCCCGCCTCCTGATGAGGTACTATGACATTCTTGAGAAACTAGCCAAATTGATTTTACAGTAGACTTGTATTAAACACTCTAGATAAGTGCATAATTGCTATAAAAAAGGAAAGCGTATGGCAGGCACCTAATTGAATCTTTCTAGGCATGATTACTTCCCCATGAACCACTCATTATCTATATAATTTATCTAATGATATCTCATGATCCAAAACCCAATCAAATGCAACTTCTTGAATTCCATAGGTGGGATAAATAACTTACATCTTCACCAATGGTAAGAGCCTCAGGGAACAGTCCATGAATGAGATCATTAACCAGCATCAAATAAACCACAGCATCTACATCTGTAGCCAAGCCAAAATACTCTTCGTAGTTTCCAGTAAATGCTACCTACGTAAAACACAGGAGAAGTAAATATCTCAAATGAGTTTAGTTGGAATAATAAAATAGAAAAACAATGCGTCAAAATAAATGCAACAGGTACATTAACTGTAATTCAGTAAATCTACTGTCATATGGAAGCAAATGCACATACAGATATATATTGATATCAGAGGGAACATTCTTTCCATGGTTATTTTACTACACATTTTAAGACACTCCTATTCAAGAATAACAGGAGCAAATATAAACTATAAGCGCAAAGAAGACACCTGCAATCCATGGTGAGTGTACATCATTGATGTCACGCCATCAAATCTGAAGCCATCAAACTTGTATTCTTCCAGCCACCATCTTGCATTAGAAAGAAGATACCTCAGTACCTACACCAATGAGCAAGAGTTAATTGCTATAGGCAAAATTTCAATATAGAATCCCTTAAAATGTTGCAAGAGAGCACATACTTCCCAGCTTCCATAGTTAAAGAGGCGAGAATCCCACATCCAATGATAACCTCGTGACCCAGAGTGGAAGTAATGACTATCAGTGCCATCAAACATATTCAGCCCGTCCAACACATTGTTTGATGCATGGCTGTATTCATTATTAGCCATTAGTTGTATTAGAATACAAACCAAGTAAATGATAGAATAGAAAATATACAAAAAGAAAGTTGAAAGAACTTGTAGGAATTAGGAAAAGATCCATATAACATCTTGAGTAACAAAGCATCTAAGAGTGTAAGTGTAGTTTCGTTACAACAGATAGATATCAATGCAATCTCTTCTGCTTCCAAATTCCAATTTCATCTGTTCTTAGCATGATATAAGTGATAAACAAGATTGTGGATGATGACAGTCAGCAGTAAATGAACAGCAATGAGAGCATTATTGTCATTAAGAACTCTATCATTTGATATTTTTGGGTGATGGATATTTGTTTCTTTAGCATTGTTAGCTCAGTATTCGATTCCATCTAAAGTAGGCTCATGGGTAAATGGCTGCACCCAGAAAATTTATAAGAAAAGTTTAACTAATATTGGTATCATAAGAAATATTAGTTCAGTATTCAATTCCATCTAAATTAGACTGGCATTGGCATATGACTACAGCCAGAAAATCCATAGAGGTGTATGGAGGCGAAGACAGCAACAAGTTAGGCTAGAAGTTGTTAGCCTCATCATGCAAATACACATGCAGAGCACAGACATTATATTGAATATGTAGGCTTTTACTAACATCATATATGCGTGCAAAACTTAGTTATTACCTATGAACAATATCCATTAGAACAACCAGACCTAGTTCATGAGCTTTATCAATCAAAGACTTCAGATCATCAGGAGTTCCACAACGGCTGCTAGGTGCAAAGAAGTTCGTGACGTGATACCTGCACCACATGGAAATTATTTTCCAAGTTAATTCTGAAAGATAGAATAAAACACCAAGTTGTGACATAGGTTGCATGCCCCAATCATTTACACTGACAGAAGTCAGGTAGCAGAAAAACCAAGAGCATGTAGCACTTATGCTTAGAAGAAGAAATTACCCAAAACTGGCATAATAAGAATGTTCTTGAACAGCCATTAACTGAACAGCATTGTAGCCAAGCTTTTTAATGCGAGGAAGCACCTCATCTCTAAAATTCGCATATGTATTGATTAATGGCTTCTGCATCTCAGAGTCAAAGATAGTGTGAGACATAGAAAAGAAAATATTAAAAGTACAGCTTGACATGGAATAGAAAAGAACAATGAACTCCAAGTTGAGACTATGGAAGAAGAGCGAAAAGCAGAGTACGATGGCACAATTTCTCTGCAGTTGATTGATTAGCATGGTTATTGGTAGAACAAGTTGTCACCAGAAAAAGGAAGTTTTGACAAATATTATCTAAGTACCAAGTTCAAAACAGAGATTTTTTAATTTTTTTTACATCTATACATACTATAAAAGCAGAACCAAAAAAACTGGTTTATAATGCGTATTAGAGCGTCACATCATCAAAATTTTAGTTTTGGCACAAATTTTTATTTAATTATGTAATTGACACAAATGTCTTATAAGGTAAGTAAATTAGTGTATTTAAAAACGAAAATCATATTTCTGTACGATTTGTTAAGATGAATTCACGAACAATTTTTTTTTCATATGTTTTTTATATGTAGTTTATTTTCAATGTTCCTATATTCGTTGTTCTAATTTATATTTCTCATGATATGTTTTTTTCCTTAGTATGCATACAAAATTGTACCCAGTAAACAGAATATTGATATGTTTTCTAATATTTTTCAGTCACGTGGACAATACAATATGGATGAATTATTCGCATTCAACGCTAATACTCATTAGTTTGGAGTGCTAAATGTAAGTAATTTTACTGATCATTGTCTTTTAAGTTCATTAATTTAGCTTAAACATATTAAATTCTATTGTAAATATTAATAACCCGTGCGTTGCACGGGGCTTAAACTAGTTTAACAAATTGCAAATGATGCTTAGAAAAGTGAAAGAAAAATAAAATAAATAAAAATTTTGGATGACGCCCTACAGAAAGAAATGGAAGATGGAATACTATTTATGCTACTTGATAAGAAAAGAAAGGGAAATCCACACCGTACTACTCATTCCAACATGTGCCTCATAAATTCGAAGTGATTTTGGCTTCTTTGGCTGAGGATATTTAAACACATACTTTTCCTGCAAAGAAGCAAACCAAAGCATCATTAACGGTTAATACTCTGCAACATGCACATAACAAGGAATGTGAAATGATTATTTCAATCACTGGAGTATTCACAATCTTTTTACAGCGCCTCATAGATTAACATAAACTATAACAAAAACACAATACTGTTTGAACAATCCTCAATAGTACCAACATAAAATTAAAAAAAATTGCAGTTCCAACTTCCAACTGCCTTTGTTTACATGAATTTCACAAAATTCCAAACAATGTACTAAGCTGAATCCATAATTTTTACTACGTTTGCAGAACCATACCTCTTCTGGTGGATCGTAATAAATGCCATTGAATGGAATCTCACCCGGAGCCTGAACAGAAAACTTTATCCAAGCGGGAATTGAGTCTTTAATGCCAGAAGGGGTATCCATGCGAATCTACAATTACATAATTAAAGAGTTATTTAAGATAAAAGAAGATCAGTTAAAAACAGTCTGTTTCCTTCTCCTATTCTATGCAAAGTTTATGACACTGTCACTAATTGTCACCAAAAATTAGTTCAATGATCCATTTCTCTCCAGACTGATGGTAAAATTGGAGTTTCATGGATACGTTGAGTAAATGTCCTGCTATACTATGAAGAGGAATTTTCAAAGTTTTGACCAATATTAAGAAAAACTTTGTTTGTTCACACCATTAGAAGATGTCAAATCTTCAAAGAAAAAGGCTCCTCCCCCTCCCAACAAAAGAACACTCTATTCTGCCTTCGGTATTCCAGATTTTAATACAAGTGCCACAGGCCTAACCAATCCCCACCCCCAAACCAAAAATAAACACATTCCTACTCTAATGTTCGGTAAAAAATACACATTGGTAGAACCTTTTTGGATTGTTTGCCAAATTTTACATGCATCCGAGGTTGTTATTGTAAGAAAGACTACCTCATCTTCTACCCCAACAAAATTTTACATTAAAAAACAAGAGAAACAACCAAAACCCACTGGATGCTTTAACGCCAACTTAACATTCTTCTGCTTTTATCTCATAAAGGGAGAAAACATTTCTGAGAAATAAAGTGAAAGGTGATGTAATAAAATTAATATAGCATACATAGCTCAGATTCTGCATAGCCAAAATTACAGTTCATCAAAAAGAAATTACCTTCACTCGGGAACCATGCGGAATGGATGGTGAACCGTCAGCATTATTTGGCAAAAAGATCTCCCAAACACCAAACTCATTCTATCACATAAAGGAAAAGAGTTTCATAAAATACTTTTTTATTTAATAACTATAGATATAACAAAAATAACCATATAATGCAGAATGCTAATTGGAAATGGCTACTAAGGCTAAGTAGAGAGCTAGATATCTTGAACAATAATACTGGGTTACTGGTTGTCTCTTCTATCCTAGACTTGTCTGTCAAAATGAAACAGAGAAGTTTTACCGGCATTGCTTTACCCTAGAGTATGCATGAGGAACAACAAATGAATCCAATCAAATCTGTTAGAATAGTTTGTTATACAATGAAAAAGTGATTTACAATTTTTAGCAACGATGATTGATGATTACTATAATAATAATTATGATGAGGTACTTTTTCTTTTCTTTTCTTTTTTTTGGGGGGGGGGGGGGGGGGCCTGGTAAAGATTTTTTAGAAAAAAAACATAAGAAAATAAAAAAAAAGAAGACGCCAGCAAAATTTTGAAAAGAAAGCCACTAGAAAATGAAAACAAAACGTACCCGAGTCATAATATCTGCATTAGGGTTCCAGTTGTTGAAATCTCCAATCAAAGCTGCTGACTGAAAATGTTGACAATGATCAACATGATGGGAAAGAGAAATTACAATGATTATACATCAGCATTTAAAACAGACTAACTATGAAAATTTGACAATAGAAAAGGTATGCTTCTAACAAACTATCTAGATTCTCCATTAGTTGCACCTCATTTTATTTTTTATTTTTTTTATTTTATTTTTTTTTTATTTATCAGCCAATAGTATAAAATTTTAGTTAACAATAGACTTTTGATAAGAATAACAATACGTCAATAACCAACTACTTTCCAATTATTTCCAAGAGTACATGCACATCTTCCATAAGTGTCAAGATTGGCAAAGTCAGGATTTTAACCTAAACCTGATCTATTGGCCTTGATCTTAGTAAAAAAAAAAAAAGGCTTTTGTTAGTAAATGATCATAACTATACTGAAGAAATGAGGCAAACGCACCTTAGCTCCAGGCGCCCACTCTCTGTAAGTAATACCTGTTTCACTGGAAAACCAATTAATATTTTAATGAGCAATAAAGATTTACTTTCAAAGAAATCAACTGTAGAAGCTCCAGACAAAAAAAAACTAAAATTTGGTAAGATAAGAGGCTTAGAGAAAAATAATCCTGGCAAACAAAGTGTTTGGAATCAAAATGAATTTAGTGATGACCTAGTAAACTGTATAAAATCACCATCATAATGCTGGAAAGTGGCATCATGATCATATTAAACAGTAAAAAAAAAAATCGAGGATCCTTTTGCATTTAGGACTTGATTATTTTTAATGGATCATCTGATAACTTACAGGTGAATTAAGAGTAAAATACATTAAGGTGGAGATAAACTGTAAGTGCAATTTAAAAGGGGAATATAACCTATTTAAAAAGGATGACACCCTAGAACATTTTTGAAAAATTAAAATTATTATGGAAAACTGAACATCAATGAGAGAGAAGTTGAATACTGTGAGGCCCAAACAAACTGGAAAAAAGTATAAAACCTCAATAAATGCAGATCAGGGGAGATCATAATCATATCAATCAGAACTTCTTTCAAGGGCTTGATTGCATGACTAGATAACAGTTAATGGATCATCTATTGAAACTATAAGTGCATGACAAGCTTAAATTACAAGATGCTTCTAGAAGGACAATATGAATGTAATGTAAATAGTATGTGAAGTTAAGGTTCCTTTGCTGTTCTCTAAAAGCTTCAATTATCAGTTATCACCTCTTCACCTGTCTTTGTCCACTTGATCATTCAAGTATTCAACTAATTGTAGTTTTTGGATTCAAAAAGAATAATACAACTCCTCAAATATTGCATACATGCAATGCCAAGTTATGTGTGTCGATATTGAAGTTATCATTTTTGTGTAATGAGAAGAAATGCAAATCAAGTTATCAACCTGAAGATAATGGAAAAGAGAGATACCTCCGGGTGAAACCAAACTTTTCATAACCACGGGAAAATGCCTCTAAACCACCTTCATACTTGTCAATCTCGCTACGCATTTTTTTGTAGTGTCCATAACTGTAATTGGAGATGTGTAAATGCATCATAGAACAGAAAGGTTAATCCCCAAATACCTCATGAAGCAACAATTGTACATCTGCTGTTAAATCTGCCCAGTGCATTACCTCTACAAAGAATTATGAAGCGATGGAGCGATATCTTACCGATAATCAAGATGAGCACGGTAACTTTTCAGAAGAGGATCTATTTCATATATTCGCTGTCCTGTCCCGGGAGGGGGAACAGACCTTGGTCTGGCTTCACTGATGTCAATGTTTACCTTCTCCTCCATAGGAATAGATGTCTCCTTAGTCAGAACTGTATCAACATCTACATCTGATGAAGACACAGAAGAAACTGTATCCTCGTCATGTTGTAATGTTTGACCTTCTACATCATTAAGTACCTAAAAGAAGAATCATAAAGGCAAAAGAAGACACCAATCAAGAAGGAACTAAGAAACAAACGGAAGCGACTCTGTTGACCATTGAAACGGAGAAAAAAAATGTTGGTGAAAGATACAGACTGTATGAGAGATAGAGAGCTGGCAAATATGAGCTTATTTTTAATATGGATACAGAAATGTTCTTTAAAAATGACCAAGTTAAGCTTGTTAATATCTTCTGCTCCACCACTAAATGAAGTGCTAGGTTTCAGTTTATTGTAGGAAGTATCTTCCAAATGTTTAAGGAAATGAGGTTCTGATTAATACATAGTTGAAACAACTACAACAAAAAATCTAGGGGAATCTCTTTTAATATCCAAGTATTATTATAGGACGCCCTGCTATTTTACAACTTTTTTCTCAAACTGTTGTCGGAACTCCTGCTGCTTCATATAGTACTTTCAACTCCTATATCCTCCTGCAGAACAGTTCCTTAATTCTAGACTAAATAAGTACCATAGCTATGGTTTTCTTCTTTGTTACAGAACCACCCAATGGACCACAACTAATTAACATGAAATATGCCCGTACAAAAACATACATGTTTCTTAAGAGTGTTTGGGTGCACGCATTTAGATGCAATCACAAACCTGGGGATCTTCTAAAGCTGTGTTAGGAGTTTCCGACTGATTAGTTGAGGATAAAGAAGCCTCACTTTGGACACCGGGAACCAGGACTTTCTCAGATGCAGCAACTGCTAAAGATGGGGAGTCGGAATCCTTTGATGATTTTACAGCACAGATCTTTCCTACAAACAGTTTAACTATGCAATTAGAAGAGTAATAAAAAAAATATTTATAAATTGAACTTAAGTTCAATAACTCTTAATGAAAGCATGCAAATGTGAAGTGCATCAAAGTATAGAGTTGAAGGAACAATTTCATTCACTTTTGTATAGCTGAAATTGAGCAATCCAAATATGTCATGAACAGTAATTTTTCTTTATCTATCTACGGAATAGACCATTTCCTCACCCCCATATGATCTTGCACAACCTCATTTTATCTTCCCTGTGTACCAAAATCTATCCTAAACACACTCGAAAAGTCATCTATAATGATTGACAATCATTATAAAAGATAAAAGAGAAGTTCATCCTCCACATTTCTAAAAATGTTTCTGGTTATTTTTCTCCATTCAAAAGAAACAACACAGCAATGGCAATTTAGCTTATATACGGATTCTCTTCCACTCCACATTCCAGGCCTAGTTGATTTCACAAAACAAGAGTGAAATTCCAAATAGAAACAACAAAACTGAACTAGCTCCTGTGATCCTGCAGCCAGGAAATCATTAACCAACACTATAGCTCCATCCACCACCTACACCTAGTCTTCTGCTGTGGACTAGCAATCAAGCCACTGATTTCTCAGTTATGCAGACTCCATTAGCCAAATACACATCCCAATCATAACATAATCTACTGTTTCATTCACAGTAACCTCAAAATCATGAAACAAAACTTCAGTAACCAATGACAGAGCAATGCACACATGGCTACCACTAAAAACCGCCAGTAAAAACGAAATCAATCAAGGAAATGCAAACAGATAGAGAGGAAGATAGTACGAGAAAACGAGCTTTTCTTCGAGAAGATAGATAAAGAGGAGTTCCTCCGATCACCCTGGGAACTCGACTGAGACGACGACTTGTAAACAGAGGCGACTGGAGGGAACCGAATCCCAGGTAATGTGTACACCATCGCTGTCACTCGCTAGGGTTTGGTGAAAATGAGAGGAAAAAAGTAGTGTTTGATTGACGAGAAAGAGAGAGAGAAACAGATCTGGAGAGTTCAATGCGCCGAGAGAGGCGATAGAGAAAAGATCAGAGACGCGATTTTGTACCGTTCGTGGCACTTCAGAGGGTGGGTGCTACGTGTGAAGTGGAGCGTTGCATGGGGATGGGGTTGGTGGGGCCTACTTGGTTTCTTTCTGGATCGTCCATCTTGTTTTGATTTTCATCGTGGGCCCGCCACGTGGATTGTGTAGTGTAAAAGATCAGGAACGAGAGGCTATGGTTCTGTATCATACTCATTATTATTTATGAGAAGAAAGGGAACTTTTATTAGATGATGTGTTGCCACAAGTTTAGTACAATGTCTCCCGCATCTTCCAAACAAAACAGCAGTGTATTGCCAGCTCGGATTTTAACTTTTTAGTCCTTTTGAGTATTAACGGTCGATAATAATTTTAGTTTTTATTTTTGAAACGAAAGCAAATGTGATACCCAAATTTTAGACTAAAATCTAATTTGGTATCTAAATTTTTATTATATTATACGTGGTATTCAAATTATGATTTTATACTTAATGTGATGTCTACCGTTAGACCCTAGACCCCACGTGCTGTTTGGACCGTTGATGTGTAAAAAATGTGTTAACTTGACAAAATTCTACAAAGCTTTGTGTTGATATGTATTTAAAAAAAAATGTTGAAAACAGTGGGTCATCGTCTCTGGAAAAAGGTTAGAACTCCATTGCTTTCTTGTTCCTACTGTTTTCATATGAAAATCAGTCTTTGTTGGATTGTTGTTAAGTGGCCGTTGGCATAGGACGAAATCGTTAAGTGATGTCTGGCCTCCTCCTCCCCACTGCTTTCTTTCCATACATAAATACGACCGACTCCTCATTACAATTGCATAGTCTATTCAACTCATTCTCTAAATTCATTGCCCGCACTCCACGGTTGCTTCGAAGAAGATATGAAATTACACATCCGGTACCTATAAACACCTTCGGGGTTTTTGGAACCTCGAGAGAAATGAATTAAGAAGCATTGATTATGATGTCTCATGAAATAGTAAGCGCTCTAAAAAGCTACATTCTAATCCACAATGCTTGGAGACACATTAAGATTTTGAGGCTCGCTTATTCGATGAAACTATAACACAATCTCACAAATAGGCCTAAAAGTTGACCTCATATCGCTAACAACTAATCATGTATCACCACTTCACCAACTTTATTTTTTAGTACAAACACCCCTAATTCGTTAGAAGAAAAAGATCTCTCATAATTCACGTTAAGATTTTTATTCTCTATAATTATCTCTAAATTTCTCTCTATCAAGTTGTTGTTTGGATCCCATATAGTATATTTTTATTCTCATGTATGAGGCGGATCATTGGACACGATGTGCTACCCTTTAGCAAACTCTAGGAACCCAAGAGTAAGAATCCTAACTAGCTTTCAAATTCATTCTCCAATATATTACAAACTTATACAAATTCATTACAAGTTTACAACTACTCTAACATATGAACAAGAAGATAACAAACTCTACCGTGTTAATTTGACCACAAGTAAAATAATAATAATAATAATAATAATAATAATAATAATAATAATATAAGTTTTAATTTTTGTGGACCGCCGTATAAACCTCTAATTATATTCTAGTTTTTTAGGGATTGTATAGTCACTTACTTAATTTTATATTATGGTTTTGAGTATTAATATCTTTTTACGTATAAATAAAGTTTCATATAATTACTTACCATATGGTAGTATATTTTATTTTTTCCTATTAAATTACCAAAACAAATAAAAAGTCTAAAAATATTTTTCCGTTCAAAAATAGGGTAGAAATTAAATAAGCCTAAAAATACACATAAACCCATTAAAAATTTAAAAATAACGTTATTTTTTTCAACTAAACCACCCTATAAATTGTTATTAAAAAAATGAACTTATTTTTTACCAGATTTTTTT
>JAYMTK010000726.1:0-19718 GCA_036897405.1 Pelargonium myrrhifolium
TGCCGTCGCACCAAATTCGCCAGCCCTCATGTGCCGCCGTACCAGATCCGCCAGAGGACTGAAGCCGGAGAGGCACCAGAGGTTGCGCTGAGGACGGGGACGAAGACCCGATCTGAATTTTGGTGAATGGAAAGGTTGGGGCTGAGGTGGCCGACGACTGAGGCTGCACCCTTAGAATAATCTGACGGATATGAGGAAGATAGAAGCTGCTCATGGGACATGGACGGAGACCCATATTGAATTTTGTCAAAGCCAACAGAGGATGAAGCCCGCAACCGGTGGACGGCGAAGACGGCGACGCAAGGAGGAGTCACAATCGGCGAAAATGACTGAGGGGCGGCAGCCAGCGCGAAGGGAAGCAGGAGGGATGGCGAATTTGGTTCGGCGGCGCATGAGGGCTGGCGGATCTGGTACGGCGGCGCAAAGGGAGCAGGAGGCTAGAGATGAAGGGTTGCGACTCCTCCTTGCGCTGCCATCTCCGCCGGCCAGATCCGGCTCCCTAGGTCTAGCTCCGTCTCCATCCTCATATCCTTCGGCTGAGTCATGGAGTGTTGTTCTCGGTGACAGATCAAGCTAAAATTAGCATGGGCTTTAAACGGATCAACTCATTAGTTAAATTTGCGGGCTAAACCGCTCTAGCCCGCGGGCTACAAGCCCAATTGTCAGGTCTACGCACGACCGAGGACATAGCTCCCATCTTGACAAGCTCCGGTTGCAACCAGAGCTTCTCGAAGAGGAAATCGGTTGCGAAGATGTCCACAACGACGTCGTCGTGGGCGACCGGAAGGCAGTACTCCAGGGCTTTGCGGTACTCGAGGAGAGCACGACGGCGGGGAAGTAAGTAGCTAGAGCGGCTCATGAATGGTGAAATGGAGCCTAAGACTTCTATCGTGGAAGTAGATGAGGATGGGTAGCTTTGGAGAGTTGTGGTTGTCGAGAAGTGTGTTGTGGCTGAGATTGAGAGGGGATGTCTTTGGATTTGGATTGGGTCCTGTTTGGATTTGGATCGGGTTGCCTGAGATTTTGTTTTTGGTTTTTAATTATCAATTAGTTTTGGTTGAGCTTAATTTTCTTTATGAGATTGAGTTTTGGTTTCAATTTATTTTGTCTGAGGTTGATTCTCAAGATAAATTGAGTGTTGGATTTCGTTTTAGCTTTAAAATTGAAAATCACCAAAAACACATCAAGAATACCATGAACACCAACAAGAACACCAAAACGAATGAGTTTGATCTGATTTATTATTCTTTTTATTTTTCTTATTAATAATATTATTATTATTTTTTTTTTTTTCAATTTTCACATCAGTAAGTTAACAGTTCCATTGGCGAGCGTCGACGATAGGTACTAGATTTGGTCGAAAATAAAAATGAAGGTATCAGTCCTGGTAAAATAAAATATTGGGTACAAAATTTGGTTCTGCTTCAAAGTTTGGGTACTAAAATTCTCTTTAACCCAAAAATTAAATATAAATTTTTTCTTAATTTTCTTAATTTTAAATAGGATTAAATACCATGTGGGCTCCCCAAGTTTCAAAAAGTCAATGCGTTGGTTCTCAAACTAAAAATAAGGCGTCGTAGTCCCCACTCTACGATATAATGGGTCAGCGAAGTCCATCTGTTACTTTCGCCTAACGAGACATTAACAACGATGATGTGGATTTTTTTTTTGAATTAGACAGTCAGCATCCAAGTCACAAGAGCAGCTTTGCCGGTGAAGAGAGAGAAAGAGATGGTGTTGAGGGTTAGAGAAATCGAAATCGGAGATGGTGTTGTGGGTTGGAGAAATCGAAATCGAAGATAGTGTTGTGGGTTGGAGAAATCGAAATCGAAGATGGCGTTGTGGGTTGGAGAAATCAAAATCGGAGATGGTGCTGTGGGTTGGAGAAATTGAAATTGGAGATAGTGTTGTGGGTTGGAGAAATTGAAATCGGAGATGGCGTCGTGGGTTGAAGAAATTGAAATCAGAGATGGTGTTGTGAGCTGGAGAAATTGAAATCGAAATCGCAGATCAGAGCATATCGGAGCAGGTCGGAGTAGATCGTGGGGTGCTTGTGGTGATGTGCATGGGAAGGAGGTCTGGGGTTGAAGGAGGCCGAAGCAGGCTCGCTGGAAGAAAGAGAAGACAAGCGAGGTTGAAGAAGAGGGTGAGAATGGAATTATAAAAAGCTCCAAGGAAAAAATTGTAATTTTGTAAAATTTAATTAATTTTGTACCAATCACAAATTCACACGTGTCCTTTTTAAAAAATTAAATATTAAAATATTCATGAATTTCCACGTCGGCGCCACGTGCTACGGACGTGGAAGCTGACTGTGTAATTCAAAGAAAAAAAACACATCAGTCTTCGTTAGGCAAAGGTGACGGATGAACTTCGCTGACCCATTATAACGTAGAGTGAGAACTACGGCGTCTTATTTATAGTTTGGAGACCTGTGCGACGACTTTTTAAAACTTGGGGACCCTTGGGTATTTAATCCTTTTAAATATATATTTTTGTGCACCACTCAAATTTTTGAGCGAATAAATGAGAATGAGGGATCTAAATTCAAACCATATGAAGGATTTTTATTACCATGCCTAACCCATAAACAATGCTCCCAAAATAATAAATGAATGAATAAATCAATAATTAAAAAACAAGTGTGACTCATTTCATACACATTTATGGTGTGAAATAATTTGTTAGTTGTTGTCTGATAAATTACTAGTTGCATCACTTTTGCACAATTCTAATAAAGATTGCAGTTATCAACCATTATTGTGAAAGTGGTTGGAAAATAAGTAGTTACGTCAAGGATTTATTATGAATTTAACCTTACCTACCCCACGGTTCATCGCCCATATTATAAATATCACTAATATCTTTCTATTGAAATAATAATAATTTTTTATAGTATAAAAATGAGTAAAATGTGTATGAGTTGATTGATATAATTTTATATCAGTTGCAGCTTAACCAAGTCAATGAGGTGATGACACCTCATTTAATATCATTTATATTCACCCAAGTGAATTTGTGGGAGCATAACGACCCGTCCGGATCTATGATTTTAAATGAGGTGTCATCACCTTATTAGTATAGTTAATATAAATTTATATCAGTCAAATGATGCTCATATCACTTTATAAAAATTGATATATTGGAAAAAAAATGTCTATTTATTATTTTATTTTACTAATTATAATTTTATTTATTTTTATAAGCAATTGGCACTCTTATTAACAAATTTCCTAGAAGAGAATGTAAAGAGTACAAACACCAAAGATATTTACAAGTAAGGCTTGAGTCTGATAAATACGCGAGCGGATTCTCGATCCAATTTTGCAAACACCAGCTGGATTTAAACTTGCCAAGACCAGTAAAAAGGACTGAGCTTGAATTTTGAGAAGAGTCTTTGACTGGGACTCCACCTTATTATCATGGGGTAATTATAGAAAGCACCACTCAATTATCGACTTCTGCAAATTGCACTCTTAAACTTTGGTCTATTATGTTGAGTTACCCTGATGTATGAAAAGACCATTCCGTTTATGAGACCGTTTGTTGAAGGGTAAAATGACCAAATTACCCCTTCATTTTGTTTTACTTTATTTTTACAATACACTATAATATAAATTAAATTAAATTATAAAAAAACGAGATATCCGATCTCCACTTTTACCCTTACCTATTTACTTAATTCACATGTCCTCACCACTTCCCTCATCTTCTCTACTCTTCTTCTCTTGATTGATTCTCCTGCTCTTCTTCCTTCGCTTCCATGGCGAGATCTGGAGGGAACGGCCCGCGAAGCCACCACCGCTACTCGCGAAGCCACCCTCTGTCTTCTTCGATTTGGGCTTGCCAGCCTCTTCTTCTTGGGCGATGGCTTAGTTTAGTTAAGCTTGCTCAAAAACGGATTGTCTTTTCTCTCAAGTTCTTCAATTGAATCCTTAAACTCATACAGTAAACCAATTAACTTTGGAGCATAACTATACAAAACATCCATTTGTTCCTCCCTTGACAAAGTTTGTTAGAGTTTAATTTGGTTTGTGATTTGTTTTAAAATTGTTAAATTACGAGATTCAAATGTTAGATCATTCACTATTTTTGATTATTTTGTAATTGTTAAGCTCATGAGAATCAAATGCACATGAAATTGATAATGTCATGATAAATTAGGGAATGATTTTTGGATATTTCAGCAAAAATATGATGTTTCCGACAAGACTTTCAATTTTCTGGTAAAATAATGAAATTTCAGGCAAGATTATGAACTTTCCGGTGAAATTATGAATATTTCCGCAACATTGGAGAACATGGGTTGATGATGATGTAGGGAAAGGGTAATTTGAGAATTTCAAAATTATTCTTATCATGTGACTAGCACATAACACACTTAAACCTATTTTTCGTTAACTTCATACATCAGGGTAATTAAAGTAATAGACCAAAGTTAAGTGGTGCAATTTACAGAGTCGATAGTTGAAGGGTGCTTTCTGTAATTATCCATATTATCAAAAACTTTTCAAATCCTCGATAGCCATATCCAAGAAGAGCTCGAATTGGAGCAAATCGACGACCACTGGGTAACGAGCTCTGGGACCGTCAATGGGAGAGCAGCGGTGTCCGACCACCGCTTGAGGACCATGCACACTGCACCAAAAGATGATCACAATTTTCAAAGGCCTTGGAGCAAAATGGGCACAAGCAGTTATTGATGTGAATACGCGGACCTCGGTCGATTTTCAAGGATGCAAGTCATGGAGATGCTTTTATTACTTTAATTCTAACATTTTTAACTTTTATAAAGTATTAATGATTGTTTTAAACACAGGAGAGTATTTACTCTTTCTATCTCAAAATGAATGAAATAAATTTTATTGAAGAAATTAAGAATAAGTGGATTAAGGGCTCCTCCAGCGCAAGGCGCCAAGGAGGAGAGAGCCATTGGAGCGCCGACGCTAGTAGCTCTAATGGTCGGAGCTAAGAAAGGCGGAAACGGCACTGGCGCTTGGTGAAGCGTCGACTGCTAAGGAATATTTTATTACTTTTTTTCTCTTTCTTCATTTATTGCTTCCTTTCATTTCATTTATTTATTTTTTATTTCATTTATTGTTTTCATTTTATTTTACAAAAATTATATATTAATATTAATATAAATATTCATTTATTCATGCTTTTTTCAAAAACTAGTCATTGATATCAGTTAAAAACTAGAAATCAAGGGCCATTTCATGAGTTTTCCACGATGTTAGAAAGAAATCAAATTGTTCGTGATCGATCGATGCATCGACGTCTCAAAAATGATTTGTTTGAGCATATATGGAAACGATTTGGAGAAAATCAAGTGGAAGATTAATTTTTTTATTCAATATTATTTTATGTACGCAAATTTCCCTTATTTCAAATATTTATTTTGTTATCCAAAGTTCTTTATTCAACAAAATTAATTTACCTTTAATTTATTTTCCTCAACATTAATATAATAAGACAATTTACATAAAATAATAATTTCATGTATCATTGGTTTATGTGGAGAGTTTGTTACATTGGAGTGAATAAAGCTAAGGAGGTGCTAAGCATATGTGACACACTCTCTCTCATCTTAGCACCTCCTTGCATTGTGGATGCTCTAATGAACGACTTTTCTTTGTATACACTTATTCAAATATTGTACAAGAATATTTGTATTAAATGATGTGTTAATTAATGAAACATGACATATCAAATATTTAATTGATAATTTGATTGAATCAAAATGCGTGAAATGCACAAACCGGACGTTTTGTGCCAAAAATACATGAGATGGAAGGCCGTAGATAGGGGTGTGCAATAGGTTCGATCACACATGACCCCTAATTTATAGAGGGTCCAATATCAATGGGTTTATTAGTGATTCATCTGGAAAAAAAAAAAAAAATTATTTGGTCTCAATAAATACAAACAGTTTTGTTGTCATCGATTTAGTTCTTTAATAAAAAAAATATGTTTTCATCGTGAGACGGAGTTTATAAAGTTGAAGACGATTAATATCAATTATTATTTTTGAGTCTATGATGTTTAATTACTGAATGTTCTTTTCTGTCTGACCACTTAAAATATATAAATATTTACAACCAAGTTACAGGTATTTATATATAGACAGTTGATCACCACCAATTTTTCTTATTTTTTATGACTAACTATTTGCATTTTCGATTTATCACAATATTTCTTATAATATATATGAATTTATGTTTAAAAAATTGCAAGATATGTGTACTCGCCAATAAACTTGTAACGTAAAATGTTTTTTTTTTCTTTCGTTTTTTTATACTGATTTTCATTTTTGATAACAAATTTTAAATTTAATTACACAATTTTTTTATAAAAAAATTAGGGTCTAAATGTCCGTTTTAGCACAAGCCCCAAAATGATTGGGACGACCCTTGGTATCATGTATATCAAATCATTATTCATCTAAACTTTATTTAAACCACAAAAATATAAAATATATATGTCATGTAGACTATCACGACATTTTGTACAAAATTTAGGACATACCAACGTAATTTACTGAAAACAATACATGAATTATGGGATAGAGGGAGTATTTAACTTGTAACACAAGAAACAGTGATTATGGTATAGAGGGAGTAGTTAACTTATAACACAAGAAAGAGAAACATAATCCATTGGACTATGATAAATTTAAGTAAAAGAGGTTTATTTAAATATACAACTTCCAGAACATCCAGCAAACACTAACAAGCAAGTTGGATGAGCTGAACTGTTGAATTTGACGTCCAAATTGCACTTCCCAACCCAACCCTATGCCAAAAAAAAAAGGAAAAAAAAGAAAGAAAACTAGCTTTACAAATGGAAACAAAACATATCCATTCCAGTTCCTGACAACTTCATCTACTGTACATCTACCACTGTAACTTCTTCTATGAGATAAAGCAAACCTTTTTGGTTGAATTTGAATATGGGTATCTTCTTCTTATTATTGTTGTTGTGTAGAATCTTCAACTTCTGTATTCCGTAAGGAGAACAATTTCTACTCTAAACATTATACTAGAAGAGATTGTTTCTCAACTTCCTGACCCGTTATTCTCCTCGTGGGATACGGGTGAAGGTGAAGCCGCGCTCGACCTTTGTGGTACAAACCTAGTCAGTACCCTTTCTTTGTTTGCTTCCCACCATTCATTTGCCTGCTGCTCGTTAAACCTTCTTTTACTGTAACAAGTAAAAACATTTTAAGTATATATAGATTTGAACTAACTAGCTACTTAGATTTGAACTTCTATCGTCCTTGTCATCGATAAAGATAGCACACAGAAGGTTGTCCCTTAACTAGGAAACTTTTAAGAACCTACTCTATCTGAACTTTTATGCATTTGCTTCTAATGTATTTACAGCCATAATATATCGAATAAAAAATTTCAACTAGATCATTATTTATTAAGTACCTGAATTTAACCCGTTTGAAGAGCTTCCTACCATTTCGTAGTTGATAGCAAATTAACCAAACACCAGGTTCAAAATGTTCAGTAACTTCTTTTTCTACTTCATTCATCAGCCTTGATGTTTCAGGTGACCTTGTGTTATTCCCAGAGCTGTCATGAGGCACGCTCTCACTTGTACTAGGAAGTGACGATCTACTACCACCGTCCTGAACACCAACTATTTGGTCTCCCATTCTGCGGACTTGCATGCCAGGAGACTCGTTGAACCAGGTAGCTTTACCAGATTCGTTATGGTTTTCAGACTCTAAATCTGCAGGTGTTCCAATTCTCAGTAGGAAAGCTTCTGCCCTTGTTTTCATGGCCTTGTAGGCATCACTGTCAAAGGCCTCAGGAGGCAACTTCTCAGTCATTTGCTTCAACTGAAAAACAAAAGGAGCAACAAGAACCGGGCCAATTAACACACTTGAATTTTTGACTGACAGACGGCTTAAAATCATTTATCCTGAGTTTTAGTTGTTTGGCCATCAAAGATGAATCAGATCATTTGGTATCAGCGTGATAAAAAAGTACACCTTCATCAAATTCCTTATCCCCATAGAAATAATTCTTAGTAATTACCGGTCTTCTCTGTCCTGGCTGGAAATGAGGATTTTGAACTTTATAAGAATCATCAAGTCTATTTAGTAGCATACTAACATAGCCAGGATAGGAATGCTACCTAAAGCCCAGTTTCTCAACTGTATCAATGCGACTTATGCGCTTGAAGAGGCATTTGGTAGTGACACTACAGAATCTATTAGATGCATTACATAAACTTCTATGAGAAAGAGATTTTAGGTGAATTGGGGCCTCCTCACCCTTTTATTCTAGAGTCAACTTTAAACAATGCACAGGGTTTTTTTTTTTTTTTTGCATCCATTTATTTGGGGAAAAATTACGTGAAGCTCCATCTAGTTTATTAAAAGATGAGATTTTACTACAAAAGATCAAGAAATATTTTGCAAAGGCATGTATTTCATAAAATTAAAGAAGGGTTTGTTAATAATTTCACAATTTTAAGCAAGAGAAAAAAAATGAAGAGAGGAAGAAGAGACACAGGACTGAGATGGAAACACAGAGGTGTGGTGGACTACAAAGCAACCAAAAGGAGATACTTAAACAATGGCCAGAGCTACATACAAGTTAAGAAATATGTAAATACTTTCAGATTATGTATTACATAGAGCAAAATAGTTTCTATTGTGCTTGTGTTACTCAATATGAAACCTAGGTATCTTATATTAGTGCTTATTAGAAGAAATGTCTGCAATCACTTGTTCTGGTGATATTATCAATGAATTATCCATGAAAATTACAGATTAAACAACCTTTACTATCTTCTCACTGAAACAGAAATCATGGATCTGTTGTTGCTTTCATTTATCTAACAATGAAGTCCATGAAGCTGCAAGAAGACTTATCAGACACAACTAATTGTTTAATCATGTAAGGATAAATTGCAAATTCCAGCTTGGTGTGCTCAATTTCCTGATCAACAAGGACAAAATGTGGTGAATGAAATACTTTTTTATGGGGCACTGAACTATAGATATAAGTCAATAAGTTAATAATGCAATGTATATTTTCATCTCATACCATTTTTTATGCAGTTGGAGAAACGCAACTGGTTTTTTATTCTTTTCTTTTCGTATCATATTGGCATTAGATCAATGTGTATTTCAAGTCCCTGAAATTCCTGTCTTTTACATTCTGTTACAAACCATTGATTTATTTTGTGTTTATTATTTTTTTAGCTCCAAATCTAGGTAGAGCTCATATCTCACTTCTTTTTGTTTATTTGTTTTTACAAATACTTTCAGAAGCTTGTCATCTCAATTAATGTTGATATCCTTCTGACCATTGTTGCCTGTTATGTTGCAGTCTGGAATTGTTTATGAAGTTTTCTTTCTCAATCTTGTTGTTCACATAACATATTTTCACTACAATTTGGGGTCAAGAATAGTGTAGGTGTTCATGTATTCATACGTTAGTTTGATATAAGGTTCTTTTTCAAAAGACTGTCACCAAAGGATATAAGACACTTCTACTCTTAGCTTCAAAATAGCTTTTACCGGCATGTTTGAATACACACCGTAAACTGCACATATGTCATCCCAAAATATAAACACAAAGTCAAAACCATTCTTAGTCACAAATATATTTTCATTTCTATAATGTCATTCTTCATACCAAAAGAATACTGAAAAGATTAGTACCTGCCCCAAAATGGATTTGACAATTTCTTTGGCTGCAGCACACTTGGAAGTTTCCTCGGCAGACAATAAAACAGCTTCTTTAAGAAGGTTCTGAATCTCGCCATCTTGAGAATCACATCTTTGCTTTAAACTTTTAACCTGCATTAGAAAAGGAAAAATCAAAATTATTTTCAAGGAGCAACTTCTCAATTTGTAGCAATGGAAGGGTGTGACAAAGCATTTCAAAGATAAAAAAAAAAATAGTAATATCATTACTTGATTTTGCAACTTCGACACTTCTTGGCTCAGAAACTCATTACTCTTCTTAAGGCTATCAATAACATTCTTGGAAAAACCAGGAGCTGAACGTGGAGGACTTGGTCTTCTTGAGTAAGGAGAATGGGGTCTTGCATTTACAGGAGGCAGAGTGGGAGGGATGGTTGTCATAGCAGGCTTTAATGCATTTTGAATAGCATTAAGTGAGCTTGGAAATGCGATGTCTTTCAGTGGTAAAAGTGACGGAGCTTGGGAAGCTCTGATCATAGAAGAATCAGATTTCATCCCAGACTTTGCCATCTTGATTTCGAGGTATTTGACTTGATCTGCGATGGGAGAAAGAAGAAGCTTCGATGATTTCACCTCCCCCTTGTATTCTCGGATGTCTAGGGAGCGGCGGGGGGCTGAAAGTTTCCTGTTAACAGAAGAACTGTTACCAGCCTCAGCGGCTTTAAGTTTCGCAAAACAAGAGTCACACACACGATGTGGTTTGCCTGGAGTTGGAGCAAGTGCTGCTTTCAGTGCTTTCTTTGAACTGCACCCATGGCAATGCACCAGCCCGCAATTATAACAGTTGTGCCTCTTTCTAGTAAAACCAAATGCTTGCCGACAACCCGTGCAAACTGATTGGTCCGCTCCAGAGACCCACTTATGGATGCAAATACTTGCAGTGAAGTTTGAGCCACATGATATATTCTTGACATGCCTATCTTTTAGTGCTTCAACCAACGTTGGAGTCTTCCGATCTTCGGTGTCCCCATGTCCAAGTCTTCCATTGGCACCTTTACCCCAAGTATAAACCTCACTTCTTGATGTTAGCACAGCAACATGATATGCTCCACAAGATATTTCTTCAACAAATTCACCAACCAATTTATCTTGTACTAAAATAGGTAACTTGCCATCGGAGTTTGGATTGCCCAGTTGACCATATGCAGTACCACCCATAGTAAACACATGGCCTGATGTAGTGAGGGCAACAGTCATGGTATGTCCACATGCTATCTGGTGAAAGTTATAGTCAATAAGAGAAGATACACAAGTGGGGAGGAGATAAGTGTCCTTGCTTCCATGACCCAAGCGGTGTTTCTCACCATCACCCCAGGTGAACAATTTTCTAGATGAAACAGGTCCACCACTCTGGTTCATAACCTCTACAATAACTGCAGTATGCCACACTCCACATGCAACCTTAACAGTCTTTAATCCATTCAGCAACTGAACTTCCCTTGGACTTGCAACACTTACCCGATCTCCATGGCCTAAGACACCATATGTTCCATCACCAAATGTAAACAGTTTCCCATTGGAAGTTGAAAGTGCAGAATGCCATGTGCCACATGCAACTGATAAAACTTGAAGTCCTTCCAAAGGACCGGAGACTCTCTTTGGCACCCAGTGGCTAACATCCGTTCCATGACCAAGAACTCCAGTATTATGGGTTCCATCACCCCAAGTAAATACATCACCAGATGTAGATACAGCACAGGTGTGATACTCACCACATGCAACATGTTCCACATTAGCAACTGCTAAAGACTCGACAAGATGTGGCCGGCTAAAGTCTTTGTCAACACCATGACCAAGTCTTCCTCCAGATTCTTCTCCCCAAGTGAATACCTCACCTTGTCTTGTTACAAGAGCAATATGTCTGACGCCACAAGCAATTTGATAAACATCAAGAACTACATTTGATTCTAAGGGTTTAGGAGCCAGAACATCAATTTTTGTTGGGAAAGGGCTAACAGAACCATCAGGTAAAACCCCGTCAGACCAAACTTCTCCCCATACATAAACATCACCTAATGATTCTATGTCATCTTGTCCCGATAATCCGCTTGAACAGCTAGGAGTGCTTGAAACACTAATTCGAAAACCATCTCCCGCACTTGTTCTTAGTTGCATATTTGCCCGTTCTAAGCCTACATCTGAGCTTACCAAGTTAAAAGGACAACCGAGATCAATAGACGCCCTTGCATGGGCAGTACCTGATGAGAAATCTACGGGAAAGCTATTTTGTAGAAAATAATCACCCTGTAACTGAAATAGAAACATCACAAACAAATAAATTTCCTGCTTAAACAATAAGTCTCACACACAAAAGTACAAGAAAAACGAGCTTTTTCTATAATTCCAGTGTTAGAAGCTTATCTTTAGCTGTAGATAGCACAAAATAAGGCAAAATGCAATGTGCTCATGCAAAATAATAACATCATTGTCACTAACATAATATGATTACGTTTTGATGAACTCGAATTATCAACCAAAAGAAAACGTTTTTCTCATCATGCAGCATTTTTTATGTTCTATCTATAAGCAACATTATATCATGTATAGCATGAGTTTCAATACTATCAAAGATTCAAAATGACATCCAACCATGAGCTGAATACCAACAGGGGTTAAAATACATCTAAACTCTAAACATAAGAATGCAGCATTTTTAATATTCTATCTATAAGCAACATTATATCATGTATAACATGAGTTTCCAAAATGACATCCAACCATGAGCTGAATACCAACAGGGGTTAAAATACAACTAAACTCTAAACATAAGAAACGTTAAGAACTAAGACACAGCTAGCAAGAGATCTTAGCACCATTACTTAATTCCAATCTCTCACAATAAATTTATCAGATGCATCTATTTTGACTTGGTCAATTGGGAGCACTAGAATGTTTTTGTCGTTTTGTCCATGTGTTAGGAAATTTCCTAGAATTTGTTCCAAGTCCCAATCACTCCTAGCTATTCGGATCTTGATCTCGAACCTGTGACCTGCGTGCGGCAAAACACTGTTAACAAAGACCTTGAATGTGTTTCCAGCACACCGTAAGAATAAGTCCTGGTCGGAATTCACAAAGGTAGATAGAGTTTTCTATAGAGAGAGTGGATGCGAGTAATAAATGTTTAGAATGAAGATCTCTTTCTCTTAACAAGAATAGGGTACTTATACTCACAAAATATCTCCACCGCTGTCAATGCGGGGTTGTTTAGAAGGTGAGGTCCGTTTCATGACCCACTTATGGAAGGGCTATAGCTTCCCAGGCGTGCCGTTTGCGGGCATTGGGCGAGTATGAGAGTTCTCACGTGCCCTTCGAGTATCACGGGAAGAAAACAAACCTCTAGAAGCTTCTACTGCTTCGGTTAGCGTTTTAGTGTTCAAAGGGAGAGGAATGTCTTAGCGAAGTCTCGGTGAGGTGGGGAGCCTTTCGAGGTGACCCGACGAGGCAAGGGCCTCGGATGTGACCCGAGGAGGTGTGTCAAGGACCTCTCGTGTTGACTAAGTGTCGTGGTCTTTCCTGAGGCCTCGAAAGCAACCCGATGAGCGACAAAATGAAAGAACGCTCGAATAACGAAATCAATCTATCCAATGAGCTCCATTTGTCGAGGAGCCCATCATCATCGCAAAAATTTTTATCCCATGGGCAAGAAGGTTGTCCCCATGGGTAATGTTCGCAAGATCAAGCTTCATGGCCTTGAGCATGATTCCATTTTGTTATCGTACAAGTGCATTGGGAGCAAGTTTGTGGGGGCGCGCTTCGAGAGCAAGTTTGCGAGGGCGCGTTCCAAGAGCAAGTCTGCGGGGTGCGAGTTTTGTAGTTGCGGGAAGGGGTGACGTGGAACTTAGACGCCACGTGTCGCGTCACATTTGCCATGTTGAGTTACGATATTTTGAATAGCATCAGTTGCCCCCTCCCCACTTCAAGCAATACTAATTTATCGGTGTCGCACACTGGAGTGATTTCTAATGTCTATCTGAGTTTTGGTCGTTTTCGTCAATGAACCAAAGATTTCGTAGCCTCGTCTTCTTGCATTGGTTAAGTGGGCTCTTGTTTTCCCCATTTTTTCAACACAGAAATTTTTGAGATTTTTTCTCCTCCCAAGCCTTCTCTTCTTCTCTTTTGGAAGTTACTAGGGGGTTGTAAGTCTTGATTAAAGAGTGTTGGGAGAAGCCACTTTGGTTGCTAAGATTGCTTCTATTCGCCTTTTTCTAGCCATGGCAGCGATACATCACTGGAATTTGCATCAACTTGACATAAAAAATGTCTTTCTTCATGTTGAGCTCCAAGAAGAAATCTATATGGAGAAACCACAAGGTTTTATTGCTTAGGGAGAGTTTGGTTAAGTATGTAAACTTTGGCTCTCAGTTTACGGTTTTAAACAGTCACCTCGAGCATGGTTTGAGAGATTCTGTTTGAGGGAGGAGTTATCTCTCAACACATATTCGTTGGACATTCTGGAGGAGACCAAAATGTTGAATTGTCGACCTAGTGATACTCTCATGGATTTGAATGTCAAGTTTATCCCGGATCAAGAGAGCCATTAGAAGATCCTGGAAGATATTACAAACTTGTTGGAAAATTGAACTATCCCACAATCACCCAGTCAAACATATTGCTTCAAATCCCATGTTTCATGAGAGAAGCAAGCACATCGAAATTGACTATCACTTTATTTGAAAAAAGATTATGTCAGGATGTGTCACCACTAGTTTTGTTAATTCCAAGGACTAGTTGACATATGTTTTTACCAAGTATCTACGAGGTCCTCGAATATATTACATTTGTAACAAGCTTGAGAAATATAATGTGTATGTTCTAACTCGAAGGGGAATGTAGATATATGTATCCCTATAAATTAGGGATTTACATATATCAATTAAAGATTTGTATATATCTCATTTCCTTGTATAACTAGTCTTGGCTTGTATAAATAGGGACTCATATATTGAATAAAACATTTGATTCATTCACTCTCAACAATAGATTCAACACTATGGTTCAAGCTTTTGGCATGATACAAAGCGACCTTGACCATTCTGTTATCTATCGTCACTCATCATCTCAACAATGCATCTTTTTAGTGGTCTCTATGTCGATAACTTAGTCATTTCTAAGAATGATAATAAAGAAATCCAACAAGTAAAGAAACATTTTCAAACCAAACACTTGGAAAAACTAAGATACTTTCGGGGAATTGAGGTAACACAATCACAAGGTGCAGTCTCGATATCCCAAATGAAAGTATGCATTGGACATACTTGAGGAAACCGGCTTGTCAGACACCAAACCTGTTGACATTCTCATTGTCCCAAATGTGAAGCTTCTTCCACGATTAGATCAGAGCAAGTACCAAAGCCTAGTAGGTATACTAAACTATCACACATTAACTCGGCCAAATATTTTGTTTGTTGTAAGCGTAGTGAGTAAGTTTTTAAACTTCCCATGTTATATTCATTCAGAAGTTGCGCTCCGTATTTCTATAGTACTTCAAAAGAGCTCCTGAAAAAGGTTTACTTTATGAAAATAAAGAGCATACTAAAATGAGTTGTTATTCAGATGCATATTCGACAAAAAGTCCTTCAAATCGAAGATCAACTTCAGATTTATGTTATATTTGGAGGTAACATAGTTTTTTTGAAAAAAGAAGAAACATAATGTGGTGGCAAAATCAAGCACAAAGGTAGAATATCAAGTCATAGAGAATGCAACATGTGAGCTCATATGATTCAAACAACTTCTTGAAGATTAAAACTAAGGGTGTTATCGAGTCGAATCAAACATAAAGTTGTTAGGGCTCGGCTCGGCTCAAAACTTTTGCACTTGGCTCGAATTTGGCTCGAACTCGAACTAGCTTAGTTTAGGGCTTGAGCTCGAGACGAGTCGTTGACAACTTATAATACTTTAAAATTTGTTAAATTTTTAAATAAAATTATTAGCACCTCCTTATGTGGAAATATTATTCTTAATATTATATATGTCTAAAAATTATATAAATAATATATGTACACACACTACATGTAATAACACATATAATTAAAAAAATACTTTATTACAAACATAAAATTATTCATAAAATAGTGATTATAACAAGTTTTATTTAAATCTTCAAAAAAAAAGAGTTATAGATAATCAATCATAAAACATAATGTGTTTAGGTAAAAACATAAATTTCAAATTATATTTAATATAACATATATTAATTAAAAATATTAAAAAAACGAGCCGGCTTGCAAGCATATTGAGCCACAAAAAGCTCGGCTCAAGTTAAGATCGAGCTCGATTAAAATGAGCTCGTGCCGAGCTCGGGCTCGATTAAACTACTAATTAAAACTTTATAAAATGCATTTAATGAAGCCTATATTTGGCGATCAGACTCCCCTACACATTGTCCCTAATCCAGTGAGAGAACAAATATTGAGATAAATTGTCACTTTGTAAGGGAAATATTAGTTGAAGGAGTCATTGTGACTTGAGTTTAAAAACTCAAACAATCAATTAGAAAATATCTTAAAAAATTCACGGGTTCTCGAATCGAGTACATATGTAACAAGTTAGGTGCATATGATAGTATACTTTAACTTGAGAGGAAGTGTTAGAATATTTGATATCAATCAATTAGAGATTAGGGCTAATATTTAGGATCCTTAATTTATCATTGTTCTCTGATTCATGTATACGTTGGGGCTAACTCATATAAAAATACTCTATCAACTCAATACCTTACTACTTTCCCGGTCGAAGCCATGTGCTCCTAAACTCTTTGGAGTTCTTCCTTCAATTAGATAATGACAAGTTTATCCTCGAGAACCTGACTCATCATTAGGGAGTCCCCAAGCCTTTTGCGTGGGGCGGGAGAATTTATATTTTCTCTTACCCGTTGATTTGGGTTGTCGACAATGTCATAAAGAAGTGCTCTCTTTCATCTCAGTGTCAGGGAATGTGCACTTGCAACCCAGCAACTTCAGAGTCTCTGAATCCTTATTCACATCGATGGTGCGGGATTTCCACATCATCTCAAGTGATGGGGTATAGATGGCATGTATAGTACACAGAAGCCCTGTTATGAGTGTGGTTTTCATGGCCTCCACGAGCTCGGGTTTCATGGTGGCGGGGAGGTGCTCGACGCAGAGGACTGCCTACGGGATTCCTCTTCCTCTTAGCCCCTGCACCTTGGTGCAAGACTAGAGGAGGAGACGAAGGTGGATCCTACACAACATGGGTTCCAAGAGCAGCTTAGGCCATGATTGTCAAGGTCATGAGCATGATCTTGGTCATTTGCTCTATGAATGCTCTCACCAGCTCAAGAGAGCGTACTAAAATGTCTGTTATCTTGTCCACGCATTAGGGAATTTCAAAAACTTGTTCTAAATCCAAATCACATCAAACTCTTCGGATTTTGATCTAAACCCTATGACCTACGTGAGGCAACACACCATTAACGAAAACGCTAGACACTGCCTTCTCAGTCAGAAATTACAAAGTTAGAGACAGTTTTCTAGAGAGAAAAGTAGTTGAGAATAATAAATGGTTAGAATGAAGATCTCTCTCTTACCAAAAAAGTGTTTATATATTCACAAAATACCTCTATCACGTGTCGATGCGTGGTTGATTGTTGATACGTGATAGAACCAAAAACACAAGTTTATGTAATTTCATAGTTTATACAGAGAGTAACAACCAAGTTTAAATTTTAACATGGATAAATCAAGTTGCACCTTACTTTGTCAAATTCAGTAATTGATGAGATCTGTATTACACAAAGAGAGAGGGGGAATACTGATTAAGAGAATCTGAAGAGTGAAACTAGCAATTAAAATGATCTTTTGAAATGATAACTCACATCCGAAAGATCACTCTTAGTACGTCGTCGGTTTTGTTGTTGTCCAGCAGAAGTTAATGCCTTTAGGCCTGCAAACCAAACCTCTACCTCTGCTTGGTCCTTGCAGATCTGCAATTATGTACAAATATGGAAATCACAAGGAATGAATTTGATATCAAACAGACAATTAAATGAACAATCAATTTAAAATGAAACACTAACCAGATCAAGAGATCGTTCACCGTTATTATAAATAAGTGAAAATGACAATGAATCCTTTTCAGGACGCAAGTATCTTCTAAACACCGACTGTACAAAGATAGCAAATATAGATTATTTTCTCATTTCTATTTATCTGCTGTGAGAAGATTTCATAGGAAACCAAAGGTAGGACATATATGATCAATCGGCTATCATAGGAAAGAGTCCAACTCACAGTTCTCTGTCCGGCAATAATCCGTGAAACAGATGATAATTTCAGATTCCTCTCTTCCCCACGAGAGTACCAGATTAGTGTAGATTCATCCTGTTAACACCACTATAGTTGAAATCATTCACATACTTGAGTTTATTGACAACTAACCTACAAAGGGTAAAATTTCAAGTTGACCAGTTACATGAGTAGATTTTACTTGAAAGGGTGGTACCTGAGATCATCTAAAAACATTATTTGCAATATTGGACAAACAACATAAGCTATACAGGACTTTTCATCAACGTATCCATGAAAGTTGATTGATGCTAACACACAAAATGTTTATCTTTGCTCCACATTACAAACATCAAGTATAAAATATACTCCCTCCGTCCCAAAATAATTGTTTTTTTTTTTCTTTTCGAGTTAGTTATGCATAAATTATCAACAATACCCCTAACATAAGATAAGTTAGTTAGAATACCTTGAGTTTATTACAACAAGAATAAAATGGGGCATAGGAGGGGGAAATCAATCCTTAATCTCTATAAAAATAGGATAGTGGACATTTATTTTGGGATGGAGAGAGTAATGAATTTTCAACACATATTTGAGATTTGTTGGCGGAGAGTCCTAGGAGTGTCTGTATTTCAGGTATCCGACACTGCCATGACATCTCCACATGATTTTTACTTTATGGACCAAGTAACACATCACCATATGTTTGGCTTGGTAACAAATGAAACATATAAAAGTGCATAGGTTTAAATTTCAAAACCAATAACTCACCTTAGAAAGTCTGAATGGGCATAACTTGGGTTTCCCTTTGCGGCTATACTTGATTAACTGAGAACCTTTCTTCAAGGCAACGAGTGCCTTCAACAAATAGAAACAAAAAAGTGAAGAAGTTCTTATAGCTGAAGAATGTAATCTTCCAAAAAGTGAAAATATTGATTCATCATAAACATGGGTCTCCAAAAAGTGGAAATATTGATTCATCATAAACATGGGTCACTACTATGTACTCCCTCCGACCCAAAATGTGTGTCATTTTTAGAAAGTTATGCATAAATTACTAATAGTATCCCTATAATAAATTAGTTAGTTTCATTTGAGTTTGTTGCAAACACATGTGCATGGGATACAAGAGAAAATGTACCACACTTACTAGTTTCTTCTTATCTTTTCATTTTCATTTGTAATTTGTGAGCAGCCAAAGATTAGGTAAGTAATTAAATTACCTGATCGATGTCACGGTCAGGATTGGGAAAAGAAACAGGATCTGCCATTCCATCTGAGAAAGCGTTGAGGAAACCGTGGAATTAAGAAGCTCAAAGTGCATGTCAGGTGGTCCGGCGGCGAGCGATTCCGTGGCCCAGTCTTCATAGATGCATATACCAATATCTACTTTGGCCTAACATCAACCAAAAAATAGAGAGAGAATTATGATGGAAGAGATCAGGAGCATGAAATTGGAGGTGGAGAGAAGCAAAATTAGGTTGAAGAGAAGGAGAGAGAGGAGAGGCGAAATGGAAGGGAAGTAAATGGTGTGTGTGTGAGAGAGAGGAAGGAACATATTTGCAGCTTCTGGTATGGAACTCTCGCTACGAGATATTGGCGCGCTCCTTTGCTCTGTCTCCACGTACGCTTCCGATATATATATATATATACACACAGAGAGGATCAGGAGTCTCAGCCAATTAATTTGGCTGAGAATCTCAGCCAAGACACACAAAATATGGATTCGCGCGGGG
>JAYMTK010000727.1:0-19703 GCA_036897405.1 Pelargonium myrrhifolium
TCCTGTAAAGAGAAAGTGGACACTCATTTTGGGACAAAAATTGATTTGAAACAAGACACTTATTTTGGGACGGAGGGAGTATAAATTAGACTTTTGAGTTCGAAAACAAAAAAAAATATACTAACTTTTAGTCTTAAAACGATTAGATCATATTCAATTTTATTTTGTTTGTAAAAATAAATCTACTCTCTTTTCATTTTTTTTTCTTTGTCAAGTTTGTCATTGAACAAAGCTATTACTATTTACCATTATAATGGCCCAAACTGGATGACCTTATATTTGTAAAAATCAGTCAAAAGAAGAAATGAAAACAAAAGTGGGGAAGCTCTTCCTATTGAAGCCCTCAGTAGCTAAACGGAGGGTAAGGTAATTTTCAAGTCGATATATATGCACCAATCTTGTCATAATTGCTCTAATTATCGAAGGGTAAACTGATGGATTATATCATTAACTTCTCTCGAGCAAAATCTATCCCAACATAATCGGGGAATGAGCAAAAATCGGTTGATTAATAGAGAGAGAGGATCAACATGGCCCTCAATTATACTAAAAGCATGTGGGCCAATTGGTTGAGCACTTGAGATTTTCTTTCGAGGTCTCGGGTTCGAGCCTCCTTGGTGGCGGTGTGGGGTTTTTGGGGTTATTTGGGTGAGGTGAGGTTATGGGTTAAAGGGGAGAGTTACCCCCTGTTGTGTAGCTCAACTGATAAAAAAAACATGGCCCTCAGTTATAAGAGGCATCTCTATTCTTTTCCCCTTAAAAACCACATCGACTCTAATTCAGAATCATCTCAAGAATTCTAGGGCTCTGTGCCAAAAAGAAAAGTGTGTACTCTAAATGAAAAATGAGGAATAGACAATGAGTAAACGTGAAGCACTCTACACTGTTTCATATACAATCTCGCACAATATCAGAAAACAAACCTGTTTTTTTGCCTGTGAAACAAGTTATAGTTGATAGAGAAACCTGAATTCAAATGCGTTAAAGAGAGAATCTTTGAGACTTTGACAGGACAAATACAGCACAAACCAACCCACACAGTCATTGTATGGAATCTTTTGGGACTTAAAACATACACAATACAATACATATTTAAATAGTAAGAAAAAAAGAAAGAAAGAAGATGGGGTTCACATTTTGCAATACATCATAATCAAGACAATACCTTGTCTCTTTGCTTATTGAATAAGGAATACACATGAATTCTCACTACTAGACTCCAGTTTCTCATGTAAAGCCGATAAACAAAATGCTAATTTCCTGTTTGCCTAACCCTAACTCGGAACAGATGCTATGCTTCCTTGTCAGGTAGGAACAGTCCAGCTCCAATGCAACTGCTACTGCTAAGCATTATCAGTAAACTTCCACATGCCACTGCTTGTTCTTTTTCAGTTGTGAGAGCTTGTCTTCCCACTTCTCCCCTCTTTCTTCGGCCACCCTCTTCAACGTGTCTTGGATTCCCGGCATCATTCCCTTCAGCCCGCAGAAATAAATGTGGGCCCCACCATCCAGAAGTTTGAATATTTCATCGCTGTATTCTTCAATCTTATCCTGGACGTACATCTTGCCTCCACTCTTGTTCTTTTGTTCCCTACTTAGGGCCTTGTCATACCTAAAGTTATCCGGGTAGTCCCTGAGGTACTTGGAGAACTCGTCGTCATAGAGGAGACTATCGGTGTTGGCCACCCCAAGAAATAGCCATGCAAGGCCTCCAAATTTGAATGTGGGGACAGATTCCATGAACATACGGCGAAGGTACCCTCTGTATGGAGCCACTCCAGTACCAGTAGCTATCATTATGTGTGTAGCATTTGGGTCATCTTCAGGCAAAAGCATTATCTTGCCGGAAGGTCCTGCCAAAACATTAATGTTCAATTTCAGTAAATAAGAAGCTGAATCTGAATCCCCTAAAAACCCAAACCCATGATTAACCACCAATCCAAAGAAGCCAATCAAGTTGTCTTACTCTTTTATGATGAGGATCACCAATCAGCTTATATGCTGAGAGCCACTCTCATTTCAACTAAAATGATATATAATCAGGTTACTAGACACAAGATGACTACGAGTACAGGACATGTGATTCGGTCTCTAATCAGTTTATGATAAAATTTGAAGGGGAACATTAATTGTGAAGGAAGATAATAGATAACAAAAAACAAGGAACCTCCGAGGATGGATTAAAATGAATGTGACTTCATACTAGGACTTCCATAACTGCTTCTTTAAATGCAGCTTGCAGGAGAGAAGAATATTTGGGGTCACAAATATTAAGAAAAAACAGATTATAGGAACAATTAAACTAAACCATTCATTCTTTTAATCAATGAACTTCCCAAAGATTATATATATATACTCCTAATAGTCTTCCTACCTATCTTGACCTTCACCTAGAGGCTAGAGCAGTTTGATAACAGCAGGCAGCATACAAATTATTAACTGGTTGGTATGTGTTCCTACTACCTTGAACTTTAACTGAAGCAACCTAAGAATTATTAAATTGGAAGATCTTGAACTGGCAATTAACATGGTCACCATAAGAAATACCAATTATCCATATGCATAAGCTTTTTAGTACCCATGACGATGTCTTCATTAGATTACTAAGTTTGGATTTAACGTCTAGTTCTGTTGATAAATTATAAACCCCATTTAAACCCAATCAACTTTACTGTTCAAAGAAATCACGGATATCTTTTCACATGCTAATTCAACAATACAAAATGGTGGTCATTTTCAGAACTGGTTAAATTCAACCTTTAAAAGAATTTTAAACTAGCTGGAAGGGATGAGCTTATGAGAAGTATATAATATAACAATATACACTTAACATGTTTAAGGGAAATGAACATTAGAAACTGAGAAAACTAAAGAAAAAAAAAGTAAGCCTCATATTCCCATGGCAATCTATGAATTGCATAGTCTCTTACCTGTAATCTGAACTTTATCTCCAGGCTTTGACCTGGCATTCTTGGTTTTCAAGTCTAAAGTAATTATAGGAGCCCATGGTTTACTGGTAAAGCTAACACCGTGAGTCTGCAAAGAAATAAAAAAATAATAATCATAAAAACTTTTGTACTGAGTACTAATCAACTATAATGCCGTATGTATATCTGAATGTCATTTGTTATCAAGTATGCCAGAAAATTTTCACCAACGTTACAACGAACAAGTAGGATACATTTGAGTTCAAAGCCTCACGTAAATATAAGCAGAAAAATTACAAGTAATATCAATGTGCATATCAGTGTTGAAGATACTGAAGAACAGAAGAACTACAACAACCAATGGATGTGCACAGAAATTCAAAACAAGTGTGCATTTTAGTTTTGAGTGCCCTGAACATCCCACTATTTGGGTGGGAAATTAGACCAAAGAATTTTTTATACAAGACAAAAAAAAACTAAGGAAAATGAAGACCCATAGTAACAACAGTTCAAGAAATAAGTGCAAGCACATTAAACCTATAGTGTTAGTGTACTCTAACAGACATTTAGAGGGGGTGCATTGTAGCTTCTAGCATGATCTAATTTTACGTTTGGACGCATAAACACAAACAACGAACAACATAAAATCATCTATAACAAATATTGAGATACAATGACTTAACGTAACATCAGTCACCAGTCTATGCTTCTACTCCAATTACATAGTTAAACACCCAATATAACATAGAATATCCAGGAAAGAAAAAGTAGGGGAGAAATCAAACAACAGAACATACAAATTTGTTTTTAATGCATATATTATATCTAGTGTTCTTTAGTTGGACCCTTTTTCTTTTCTGTTTTAATTTTTTATTGGTCATGGCCTCCACACTACCAATTATTGAACTGAGTGTTCCAAAATCCGGGATCACCAGCAAATGTAAAAGAAGAATCCAAAAAGGTAGTAGCCAAAACTCCGAGTAGCATGCTAAAACTGATAAGAAACACAATATTCAAGCAAGTGAATAATGTTTGACTATAAACACAGATTGGAAACAATAATTAAGCATGAATCAAATCGATTAAATGACAAATACCAACAAATTAAGCACAAATAGATTAAGAATGAGTTGGCAAACCTTATGAACAGATCTCCTTGGTGACGAGTAGCTCCCAACGGAAACTGCAACGGAGACCTGAAACCACCACAAAAGGCAAGAGTAGACTCTCATTAGGATCACTTAACTAGAAAACACAATTGTAATACCAGTAACCATCTGTTTGACTTCTGAGAAAATGAACAAAAATCCAAGCTTTAAATCTGAAACAACAGTTGCACCACAACCCATATAATAAAACCATTAAAAAAAATTCTGAAGAATCAGTAAAGCTCTGTGTAGTATATGAGCAAAAGAAAAGGGAAAATTAACAAAAACCCAGAATTCATATCTAGAATACTTGAAACCCAGGTGAAAAATAACTGTAAAAAGAGAGCTTATGTTTGAAAAAACTGGTTTTACAGCGATTTATCGATAACCAAACAGAGAGTGCACAAGCAAAAGACGAGAAGGGAAGATTGGGAGTGACCTGAGACACGGCCAATTGAGCCATTGATGGGATCAAGAGTTAGGTGAAGTTGGGAGAAAAAGGAGGTCAAGAAAAGGGAGGCGGGTTTGCGAGATTTATAGGGTTGATTTGATCGGAAAACGAAGAGGAGGAAGAAGAGGAGCTGATCCTTTGGAGAGTGGCAAAGGGCGGTTTTGGGTTCCCTTCTGGCTCCTCGGGGACTCAGGCTACTACTGTCATTGTAGTCTATATTCTTTGCTCTCTAGTAATTATTTATTTATTTATTTTGTTTCAAAAGAAAAATTATTTCTTTATTTATTTACCCAATAAATATAATAATAGTGGTGCCATTAGTGTCGAACTTGTATTCACATGTCCACCCTACTTCTATAGTATATATATACCCACCCAACTATTCATAAATGTCTTTATTTTCTTTTAAGGGTTAAATACATTTGCGAAAGGTGGACCTCCTCAACCGCAATGGCTTCTTGATGGCTTTGCATGAGTTGTTGATGGGAGCGGTTTAGTAGATGTGGGGATGACTGGTTACCAATTCACGTGGAGCAGGAGAGATTAGGATGGAGGTAAGGTTGAAGAAAAGCTTGACCGAGTACTTGTTACCCCGAGTTGGATGGAGCTTTTTTCAAGGTATCAAGTATTTAATTTGTCGTGGTCCTCGTCTGATCTACCCTGTTTTTCGTTTCTCCATTTGAGGTCCGTTATAAAAGGGGGACGAGTCGGTTTAAGTTTGAGAATAGTTGGATTGGGGAGAAAGGGTGTAGGGAGACAGTGTGTGGGAGTTGGGGAAGTCGGGGGGATGTTGGTTTGTTGTGTAAAATTGGAAGATGTAGCAAGGCGCTTTGGGAGTGGGGAGGACCAAAAATTGCGCGCATGAAGAAGCGGGTTAAAGATGCGAGACGAACAGTTCAGATGGATGATGATGTGAGTAAGGAGGTGCGAAATGCGAAATATCTTGAAACATTGGAGGCGATGAAAGTTTATTGGAAGAAATGGTCCAAGGTGTTATGGTTGAAGTGTGGAGATGCAACTCAAAATATTTTCATGCCATAACATCAATGCAGAAGAAGAATAATAAAATTGAGAGCCTCAAAGATGGAAATGGTATTTGGAGATATGAAGACAATGGGTTAGAATCGGTAATTACTGATTATTTTCGTAATTTGTTTATGTCTCAAGGGTCGGTTATGGTTGCATTTCAGGGATTAATTAGTGAAGAGACGAATTTTGAATGAGATTAATACACAACTTACAACGCTTATATGTAGGGATGAGGTGAAGAAAACGCTAGATACGATGGACCCGAACAAGGCTCCCGTTCCTCGATGGGCTCAATACCACATTTTTTAAAACTTATTGGGATACTGTGGGTGATGATGTAACGGATAAATGTATTTCGGTTCTTTAAAATAGGGTGATGCATGAAGGTTTAAATGATACTCTTATAGTGCTCATCCCAAAGAAGAGCAAGCCGGAGGTTATGGGTGATTTGCGCCCAATTTCATTATGTAACATTGTTTATAAAATTATTACCAATTGCCAAACTCCTTGCTAATAGGTTGAAAGGCGTGTTGGATGATTGCGTGTCAGAAGCACAAAAAGCGTTTGCCCCGGGAAGGTTTATTTCAAACAATATTGGGATCGCCTCGGAGTTGTTACACTGGATGAAAAGGAAGTCTCAAGGTCCGAGAGTTGCTGCTCTTAAGTTAGATATGTCTAAAGCATATGACCGGGTGGAGTGGGGTTTTGTTGATGGTATGTTGCAGGAGCTGGGTTTTTGTGATAAGTGGATGGAGTGGATTCGATTATGCATTTTGACTGTTCGGTATCGGGTTATCTTGGAGAATGGTGTGTCGGATGCCATAACACCGGGGAGGGGATTGAGGTAAGGTGATCCGCTTTCGCCATATCTTTTTATTTGTGCGTGGAAGGCCTATCAGCATTATTGCGACATAAAATTAATAGAGGCTTTATACACGGGTGCAAGATTGAAAAAGCAACTCCGTTAGCGTCACATTTATTTTTTGCAGATGATAGTTTGTTGTTTTGTAAGGCCACGAGGGAGGAAGCTGAGCAAGTTAAGGATGTGCTCTATGTTTATGGGGCGACTTCAGGTCAGTTGGTCAATTTTAATAAATCTACTGTTATATTTAGCAAGAACTGTGAGTCAGCAGTATGGGCTAATGTGTGTCAGGTTTTAGGTGTTAGGGAAGAGGATAGTATTGTTGTCGGTTGGGGTAGGGCGAAAGAAGACTGAAGTTTTTGGGTTTATTAAAGACAAAGTTGCGAAGAGGGTGAGAGGTTGGAGTAACGAGAGCGGGAAAAGAAATTTTGTTGAAAATCGTGGCTCAAGCAATGCCTAATTATGCGATGAGTTTATTTATGCTTTTGCTCGAAACGTGTGCTACTATTGAACGAATAATGAATTCATTTTGGTGGGGTTCGGGTGGGACAGTCAACGAGCAATGAATCAGTGTTCTTGGGACAAGCTTAGAGTGGTGGTGGTTTAGGGATGCGAAAATTAGCGAGTTTAATCTCGCTCTATTGGGTAAGCAGGGGTAGAGGTTGTTAACTAAACCGAAATGTTTGTTTGCTCGTATAATGCGTGGGAGGTATTTTTCGGGTTCTAACTATCTTGATGCTCTGCTGGGGTCGAACCCTAGCTATGTATGGAGGAGTATTAGAGAGGCGCAATTATTGATTAAATCCGAGAGTTTCATGCGAGTTGGTTGTGGTGATAGCATTCGGGTTTTCAAGGACCCTTGGGCCCCAAGGTTTGGTGATAAATGTATAAAGTCTTAGGCACCATATGAGTTGGAGAATATGGTAGTGTCTGAACTGTTTATGGAAGGAAGAAGGGTTTGGAATGTGGACATAGTGGAAGGTTTATTCGCAGATGAAGAGAAAGCTATTATTTATGGTTTGTCACTGAGTTCAAGATGGGTTGCAGATGTATGGTCTTGGTAGTTCGAAAATAATGACTCTTACTCAGTAAAGAGTGCTTATAGATCTTTTAATGTTGGGCATGCTTTCTCGGAGATGGATCAACGGAGTTGTCAGTTGTGGAGGTCTTTATGGCGTGTTGGGTGTCCGCCGAAGGCAAAGCATTTGGCATGGCGTGCTTGTAAAGGATATCTCTCAACTAGGGATCGATTGTTTAAGAGAGGTATGGATGTTGATGTTTCTTGACCTAGATGTGAAAACGATGTGGAGTCTATTGAGCATGTCTTAATGGGTTGTAGAGAGGTTGTTGGGGTGTGGAGGACTATGAATTATTGTGTTCCTTGGTCTGCAGGTTTATCTTTTAGGGAGAGGTGGTTGGAAATTTTGTTAAAGAAAAGGAAGAAAAGACTTGGTTTGCTCATTGTGATGCTATGGGTAATATGTAATTGTAGAAATGATTTAGTTTTGAATGGAAAAAAATGGGATGTGGGTGGTATAATTAAATGTTGTGAAGAGTTATGGAACTCATGGAAGGTGGCGAAGAGTGTGGTAGGTGATGTGATGGAGAGTGGTAGGATGGACCAAGGTGTTGCATGGAGGAAGCCTGAGTGGAGGTGGTGAAGTTAAACAATGATGCAGCGGTCTTTGATCAACAAGGTATGGTGGCGTGTGGGTGGATTGGCCGAGATAGTGATGGTGTTTTCTTGGGAGTGGGTTATCGTCGGATTAATGGCATTATGTCTCCAAGGGTGGCTGAGGCTTGGGGAATCAAAGAGGCGATGACATATACGGTGAAGACGGGTGGTGGTGGAGTCGGATCCGTTTTCAATTATATATGCACTTAAGGATGGGGTCAGGGAGGTGGGGCAAACAGGTGTTCTCATAGATTACTGTTTGGCTTTAATTAGTTGATTCAATTGTGTCATGTTCTCGTTTGTGTACCGTTCAGCGAATAGGGTAGCCCATGAACTTGCAAGGTTGTCTTGTTCTGTGTTTGATGGTTTATGATTTGACCTGGGGTCTGTCCTAGTTTCTATTATGGTTGTTGTTATGTTTGATATTGTTGTTTAATGAATGAAGTACTTTTTCAAAAAAAAAAAACATTTGTCTCTCCTAAACTAAACAAAATTATGGTTTTAGTCTCTGGCCTCATTTTTTTTATTGATTTAGTCCTTAAACTTGATTATTTTTTTGAATCTAACCCTGTTAACCAGCTACTTTTGTTAACCCAATCCACCTTAGCAATTTCATCCATATAAGCCACCTTTTTTGCGTTCATGTGCTCACAAAGAACTCAATCGACTTTCTAGCGAGTTTTTGCTCTTGCCGCAATTGTTCCTTCGAATCAAAAAACACCTTCATTTGTGTCGTCATGCACTTGAACCTCGTCGAGAACCTAAACAAAAACTCATCGACCGCTGCCAGTTTTGCCACCATAATCTCGAAAATCTCATAGTTTGCTGCAGCACTTCGACCGGCAAAAGCCTACGTGGAAGAAATTGGTGAGGTATACTAGATTAACCTAAAATAGCTGAGTAATTGCGCTATATTAAAAAAATCAAGTTTAAGGGCTAAATCAATAAGTGATTGAGGACATGACTAAAACCACAATTTTGTCCAGTTTAGGGAAGATAAATGTATTTAACCATTTTTTTTAATTATTTTTCGTTAACCAAAGAATATGTGACTAAATACTGAATTCATACCAACGTGGGTTGGAGAAAGTGGTAAGCGGCTTGTCTCAGCTTAAGCAAGGTCTCGGGTTCGAGTCCTTGTGTACGCAAAAAACTCTGTTGGGAGACTCACCCACCAAAGCTAGGTACGCGACGCGGGTCGAACTGGATGTAGTCGGGTTAAAGCTCCGGTGAACCAGTGGGCAACCAAAAAAAAAAAATACTGAATTCATAAAATATCAAATAATTTTGAGAATTTTAAAAATAAATTGTTCAAGGTGTTGTCGACTAAAATTCAAATGGTTATAGTTATGTTTATTAAGAGTATACAAGTGCGATCAAGGTTATGCTATTTTAAAAAGTTTGTCTTCAAAAATATTGACAAATTGACGTGATATAAAAATATGAAAAAATATTACACAATATTGTATCAATATGATGATTTATTACCAATTACAAGGTGTTAATAAAAATAAATAGAAATTTGGACGTCAGACCAAACGGAATCTAAGATTAGTTGTTAAAGTCAAAATATTGTTGAGTCCAAAAAGCAAAATATTATAACTTATAAACGAGGATGTGACGATTGTTTACTTGTTATAGCAAATTACATTAGTGAAAATAAAAAGTACCCATGGGTGACGCAGTTGGTTAACACAGGTTGCTTGAGTGGGAAGATATCTCGATTTCAATCTCCACTCAACACACCTATAGGGAGAGGTGCAATTATTAACATGCGAATAAATATTGAATAAGATTAGCACCCGCTCAATAACCCCATAATTTAGAGAGAGAAAAATGATAGTCCACAAATCTAGATAAACAAAATTTGAAGACATGAGCACAATAAAAAAATTACATTATATGTATATATATACAATTATGCATGTAAAAAAGTATCCATATTATTTAAGCTAAGCGCTCAATAGGGCCAAGAGGTAGGGTTAGTGGAGGCGGCGGAAACGCTTAGAGGGAAAAAGTGAGAAGATAAGGCAATTCAAGGAGACCATTTCCACCGTCCATTTTTGCCAATAGGTGAGCGAGTCGATTATCTTCAAAACAGCATAAAAGGAGGGATGAAATGTGGGAGTAATCATAACAAACAACAAGTAATGGCAGAGGATCTATCTGGGGATATGTGTGGGGTAGGGTTCCGAGGACAAACGGGCGACGGAGGAAGTGCAGAAGGGAGCACTTGAAATGGTTGCTCAGGGGTACTCCAGATCAAAATAAAGGGGTCTGATGAGGAGGTTGGCGGCGAGCGAATGAGAGAGAGAGGAAAAGGAAATCTGTTGCGGAAGGACAAGGGCTTAGATCGGGGAGAATGAGGAATGGAAGATTTGGCAGCGAGACTGGAAAGAAGAGTTAGGGGTTTGGGTTTGAAAGAGGAAGAGAGGGCATGGAGTTTTTAGAGGTAGATTGCGTTCAGGAAGGGGGTCAGAGATCCTGGAGGTTGGCGGGTCGTTTTCTGACGGAAGCGTGATCCACTGGAGGGCGATGAAGGGGATGCTGGTGAAGGAGGTGATAGAGAAGACCAAGTAGCGAGGAGAGCAGAGGTTCGTGTTCGAGTTCTTCTATGAATAGGACGGGAATAAGGTGTTGGCATGGGAGTTGTGGCTCTACAACCACTATGCGCTAATCTGTAAGTCCCTTGAAATATGTGATAGTGCTACTCTGATAGATGTTAATGAGATTAATTTACGGGTTCAGTTATATGATGTCCCTGAATTTTATAATTCTGACAAAATTCTTAAAAGGGATTGGGAATTCGCTAGGGAGGTGCTAGAAATAGACACCAAAAATAGGGAGGAGGCGAGGGTGTCGTAACTTCGTATTAAAGTGGCTTTAGACGTTAGACGTCCTCTTAGGAGGAGGATGAAACTTAGGGTGGCCGGGGTGACTGGGGTAAGATTTTTTTCAGGTATGAGAGAGTATTGCATTTTTTCTTTTGCGGTATTTTAGGTTTTGATGATGAGTCGTGTCAAGCTCTATTCGATATGGATGGAGTAGGAGAAGATAAGGTTTATACCACAGACTTGCGTGCTCCAGCACACAATGCTGGATGAGAATAGAGTTCCCACTGGCATAAGATATGGAATACACTAGAGGTGGATCAGACATGGGGGTGTCCCTGATCTTAGAATGAAAGGGAAGGACCTCTGGCGAACAAGGAGGAACCACTGAAAATGTTGGAACTAGTGGTGAAACGGAAAAAGACAGTGGATGAGGTGCTGGGAAACAGACTAGTGGAGGCGGAACCAGACTCTCAGATTCGCATGATTGAATGAGTGTACTCTTAGCCGGTTAGGTGGAATGGGGTTGATTCCAAGTTGAATCGGGGGGAAGGGAGATTCCTGCAAAGCTACAACCAATTGAAGACGAACTGTGCATCTTGGACAATATTAATTGCTACGATGGTCTTCTGATAGGACCAAAGCATCGCGAAAAACCTAGTATGGATGTAACTTATTTAGTTTTTTATTCTATTATTGACGAGGTTGGACTCCTCCAATGGTTAGATAAGTCAAATCTTGGTAGAGTTCATGGTTTTTACTCCGTGAAGGCTCATTTTCTGCCAGACTTTTTTAGAGATTATGGATCCAAGAGCCTTTAGGCGATTTTATTTGTAGTGTTTTTTATTAGGATTTTTCTTTTCGGTTGTATTGGATTTCAGTTTGTAGCCCTCGGGCGTTATTTTTATCCTCAATGATAATCGTAGTTCTCATAAATAAATAAATAAAGAAAAAGAAAAAAAATTTATACCCGTAAAAAAATTTCACCATGAAAAGAGAGAACAAAAAGGTTAATTGAGTATTAGATTTGATGAAAATCATAACAAAGCCATAGCACTTCCGCAAGAGAACTCCTAACTGAGGCATCACTACAATTCGGAGCTAAGACATTAGACATGATCAATCTCTCTCCTTCGCAATCTTACGCCTTGGTCATCGCAATTCCAAAACCCTAATTTGACATCAACGGCATATCCATCCCCAATTTCTTCTCAAAATCCCTAGGATAGGCTTCACATAGATCTCCCTCCGTCTCCTCCATCAAACTAACAACATACCATAGGCGTCAACATGCTAGGTGGGTTGTACGGAGATCTCCCTCCACCGTCCTCCGCCGAAGATGACTCCAAGCCTAGCAGCACCTCCTCCTCCGTCTGGTCCAGCAGCGCCAAATTCGCGCCGCCCACCCTCCGCAAGCCCTCCATCTTCGCTCCGCCGCAGACCGTACTCAAGTCCCAGAACAAGCCCAAAACCCTCAATCCCAAGCCCCTCGTATCCGCTTCCGTGGCCGTTGCGCCGCCGCCCCCGGTCCTGCCGGACGAGATGTTGCAGCCCGCGCTCGTCGGGGTCACCTCGAGCGTGATCGATGAGTATGACCCAGCCAGACCGAACGATTATGAGGAGTATAGGCGGGAGAGGAAGAGGAAGGCAATGGAGGCGGAGATGAGGAGGGAGCTTGAGAGGAGGCGGCAGGAGGACGAGGAGAGAGAGAAGAGGGAGAGGGAAGAAAGAGAAAAGGAGCGAGAGAAGGAGAATGTAGAGTCGCGGCTGAACATTTCCGGCGACGAGGCCTGGAGGCGGCGAGCCGCCATGAGTGGGGCTGTGCCCAGGTCTCCGTCACCGCCGGGCAATGCTGACGGCTTTAGCATCGGGAAGTCGGAGAGGGGCGGGTTGGGGGTTGGTGTGGGCGGGCATATGACTGCAGCACAAAGAATGATGGCGAAAATGGGATGGAAGGAGGGACAAGGGCTCGGGAAGCAAGAGCAGGGGATCACAACACCATTGATGGCTAAGAAGACAGATAGGAGGGCAGGGGTGATAGTGAATGCTAGTGAAAACAAACCTGAAAAGAAGGTGAAGAGTGTGAACTTGAATGGACCGCCCACTCGGGTCTTGCTGCTCCGGAACATGGTATGCAAAATTTATCTGCTTTTTATACAGTTCATTGTGTATTTGAAGTGTTGTGTTTAAAATGTTGACGCCAGCTAGTTTCTAGTGCCAGTGATTGGTAACTGAATTCATGTGGAGTGAAGCAAAAGTTACATTGAAAAGGGTTTATTTTTTTCTGGTTGTTGTGATAGTAGTAAATGTGTTGGAGCTTTGATATTGCAATTTGATTTTGAGGTTTTTGGAAAATTGTGATAGTTGTAGATTTATTGGAGCTTCTTGGGAGCATGATGGCACTTAGAGATCAGGAATGTAGAGGAGGGTGAATAAGTGATTGCATTAGATTTTTCATGGTAGATTAGTTGGATAGACTACATATTGCACAATGTGCACATGTTTTGAGGAACTTCTAGTCATTTCTTGTACATCATCCATTTATGAGAACTTGTTGTCTTCTGTTAGTTGATTTTATTCCTGTGATTGTTTGAATCACTTTTTGGCTGCAAAACTGTTGTAGACTGGCTTATGTCCTAGGTAAGGTAATAAAGCAAACATTTCTTTCAAATTTAGTTTTTGTTGCACTGATGGGAAACAAGATAGTTGCTAGAATTTGCATAGTCAAGAATCAGAAGACCTTTCTAGTTCAGAAGGAACGAGACTGGAATTATAATGAAGCTTTAGTTATAGATTGTATGATGGGTATGAACCGCCCAGTTTGGAGCATGCGTGCTAACTGGTTTGGTTTCCATTGGTAGTTATTTGTGAGCTATTGTCCAGAGCTTGGTAGTAACTTTGGGTCCTTTTGTCTAGACTTTATAAATTGGATGTAGTGATACTAGGATGTGGTGTCCATAAGTTTTGGTTTTGATGTAACACTGAAGGTCATTATAAATCAAACCAAGATTCTGCAGCTGGCTGGACTACAGGGCTTGTATTGCCATGCAGTAATTTAACCCAATAGGCATAAATTGAGATGGAGCAATATAACAACTTTTAAGTTTTAATTGCACGAGCTTGAGCAATGAGGATAGATAATGCCATAAGCTTTCCATTAGCAAACCAATTTATGTAATTCACTTAAGAAAGAAACTAATTTATTATTGAAGAATGAATGACTGGTAGAATTAGACTCGAATGTATTCTTTAATATATTTTGTAGAAAAATGTACTCTCTAATTATGAAGTTCTTTTCCTTCAGCATTTCAGTCTTCTGTTTGCCACAACTTGAGTATTGGGGCCTGCACTCCCAATTTGTTTCTGTCATGCATTAGAGTGTACTTATAAGCAACAGTCAGCAGACTGTTTTATTTAGGCAAGTAGACAGCCGCTTTATTGGCATGTATTATATCAAGTGCCAAGGAATACAACAATACAAGAGATACTTATCTATGGAAGTGTTACGTACTAGAGTGATTTGACAAATGAGCTTTGAACCTATTCGCACACTTCACATTTCTTGACCATCTAATAAGGTTCTATAGGATTTCTATCCAAAAAAAGGTTAGGATGTAATAATCATAATAGTCCCGATTGATGCTGCAAGATGTATTTCCATTGGGATTGTTATCCACATCTAAAAATGTATTGGAGTTATAGAATTGCTCGCATCATTCCATCTTTAGCTTCTGGCTTACATTTGATTTAGTAATGGCCTTGATAGTTTGGTTTTGGTGTTTTGAAGTTCATAGTCCATCCAACGATTTTTTCCTATTGAAAAGAGTCAATTATGTATTTTTAGGTCTGAAATGGAGGCCCAACGGGCCGAGCTACACAATATGGAGTAACTCTTCCATTTCCCCATAAACTCTCTACCCTCCCATAGCATTGGAACCAAAGACCTCTGGTAGAGAAGTGTGATGCGTGAACCATTGTGGTGTTCCCTTGAGGACTTTTAAAAGCTCCCATCCAACAAATTCTAGATCTTGTATTGTTTCATGGTTGTGGTACCTCTTGCTTGCCAATTTCCTTTCCGATTCCCTGAAAGTGATGGGTAGAAGTGTACTTATTAACTAACCGATAAACAAACCTTTTCATATTTGTTGATAGCCTTATGTTTGAAAGAATATTACTATTGTTACTGAAGAACCCCTTTGCAGTACAACTCAAGTATTGGACAAAACCTCTATTCGACTAACTGCGACACCATGACGTATTATGCCATCATTAAATGTTCTGCATACCTCTACTTAAATGTACCTTTGGATATTCCCATCGTATGTCATGGTTTCTTCTTGTAAGATAATGCAAGCTGATACTTGGAATTTCATACGAAGCGCGGGGAAAACCAAACCTTTTCCTAATGAAAGTATACAAATGTTTTTTTCTATGGTTTTAGTAGGGTGTGTTGGATGTGTTTAGTGCTTATTATATGAGGGTGACTTGATTTTATACCCCTTTCAATCTCTATCTCATGTGGATATTTGTTCTGAAAAAATGTGACTAAACAATCGTTTCTTGGAAGATTCATGATTTCTTTTCTTTTTTTGAAGGAAAGATTCATGGTTTCTTATGCAAAAAAAATTCTTCTTTCTATTCTGTTTCAAGCCTTCAAGGCTTCTTGAATTACTGAACTCCAAGAGTTGATGTTTGTAGGTCTTTAGCATTTTGCATCATATCTGTATACTGCCCATTTTCATAGGCATTAATGTCACATTGGTACTACTTAACAAATTGTTTTTTGCTTTTCGAAATAATTTGTAGGTGCATAAGCAAATTAATGTGGCTGTGTCTTGACCGTCTTCTCTTAATTTTAATTGCATGTGATGTCATTTCTAATTCCCTAGTAGAGGTTGTGGGTTCGAATCTTGTTGGGAGGAGTGGTTTTCAATAAAATACAGTAATATCTAGTATTCTACTCAGAAAACAATCTCTCACTTGGACTGATATCTGTGAAACTTCAGTTGAACCTGTTTACAAGTGTGTTCAACAGTCAGTCTAGGAAGTCCTGAAAGCATGCATAGTTGGCTTTGTTCACGTCTCGCATGCAGTCTTTCAATATAACTAGAGTTCTATGAAATGCATAAGAAATGGAAGCAAAAGTTTCATGAAATTGTATTGCATGCATGAGTTCTGAAAGTGTGTTTTCTGTTATGTGGTTGTTACTAACTTTAATGGCACTTCTATTTCTGCCCTCTAAACTATCAGAATTTTGTATACAGATCCAAGCTTATTCTCTTTCCTCTGCTATTTTGACTGCTTTAAAACAAGGAGTGAGATGAAAATGGCTGACCATTTTGGTTTCTTTTTTAAGGTGGGCCCTGGTGAGGTAGACGATGAGCTAGAGGATGAGGTAGCGTCAGAGTGTGCAAAATACGGGAATGTAACTCGGGTTCTCATATTTGAAATAACAGAGCCAAACTTCCCTGTTGACGAGGCTGTGAGAATCTTTGTGCAGTTTGAGAGGCCAGAAGAAACAACAAAAGCGCTGGTTGACCTTGATGGTCGGTATTTTGGAGGTAGGGTAGTTCGTGCCACGTTCTATGACGTGGAGAGGTTTGCCAAGAATGAATTAGCTCCAATGCCGGGGGAAGTTCCTGGTTTCATTTGAATGAACAAAACATAACAGAAGAGGAGGTTTGGGAATGTGAGTCACTTGTGGTGGATGTTCTTATGTAGAAGTGGTGAGTTACTACATGGTGTTTAACTAGCATAGCATAGGAACTTTCTTGCACTGTACTGAACACTGCAATTTGTTGCCAATACATGTACGGACATTATGAGAATTGGATTATTTAAGGAGACGTTTTTCTTATTTATTCAAGTTTGGTATCAAAATTCCACAAAAGTGAAAAGAGTTCTTTGATGCAGAGCATTATTAGCAGATCTGTCCCAAAAGGTCTATATATTGAGTTTGGGTTTATGTCAGCTCGAACACAAAGCAGTTCTCCGGATGATCCCAAAAATTTATCAAAAAGTTCAAAAGTAATAAACAAATACTCCATAATTCATCAGAGACGATATTTGCTAAATATATTTATATAACATAACCAAAAGAGGAGTTGATAAGATCAGATCATCCCTTGCTACATTAGGTTGCCATGTATGCAATGCATGCGTGTTCATATCAAAATACCCACACCAAAAACTATTCCTATTGAGCTTTCCATTTAAGCACACAGAAAAACCCTGAAATCAGAACTATAATCATATTTATAGAAACATAGATTCTTCTTAATTATATACTGCCACTAAAATTATACTAAGTAATTAAGGTGGTTAGTACTAAATATAACTTGATTTAATTAAGCACGGCGTGGAGGAGAAGCTGCAGGCGTGTTGTCATTAGAAGCCCTGGTCTCCTCTTCCTGGTGCTGTTGCTTCTGCAAGTACATGTGATGGTACCCAAGCACCACCGTGGCTCCTCCACCGCCGGTGGACGTCCTGCCACCAACATTAGCAGCGGCGGCGGAGGCGGTGGTGGTTGAGGCGTGGAGCCCACCGGCAACCGCTAGCCTTCCGTACATGTAGAGCTCCAGGGGTATATTGTTACGCTGATGATCTGTTAATAACAGCTCTTCCTGTGATGAAACACCACCGAACCTTCCAGAACTAACCACTGCTGATACAACATGATCTCCTCCGGTTATTGGATTAGGAGGAGGAGGAAACCGGCGAGGCGAGGCCGTTGTGGAACAGTCTCCTCCGCCGACCACAACAACGCTGCTGGTAGGGGTCGGGGTGGCGCTTCCTCTGGCGCTGCCGCAGACCGGACAGCCAGATCCTGTCAAAGCCTCCTTCAAACCAAACAGATCAATAATTAATTTGTCTAGTTTGAAATTGAGAAAATGCATGAGATCAGGGAAGGAAAGTAACCAACCTTGGAGGCGGAGCGGTAGGTGGTGCCGTCGGGGTCGATGATCCAGCCGGACTCGGAGGCGAGGTGGCGGAGGACTTCGTTGATGTCGGCGCGAGGAGAGAGTTGGTAGCCGCCGTGCTTCCTGAGGCCATGGAAGATCTTGGTGGTGATGGCTCTCCTCTGCCTCTCTCTTAACTTGGTCTTCTCCTTCTCCGTCTCGCTTCTCGTCGTCGAACCTCCACTCAGTCTCTTGCTGCCGTGCGATGGCTGCTGCTGCTGCTTCATCGATCGGAGATTATCAGTAATGCTAGTTGTTTTTGTACTATAGCTAATTAATTAATCAGTGCTCTTAATTAATTCTTCGATCTCTCTTTCCCAAATGATAGAAACAGGTTTTTTGAGGAGGTTGTTGGGATTAATTGGGATCGATCCTACGGCTGGGAGTGTTATGTGGAGCAGGAATCAACGAAGTGGGAGTGGTCAGGTGCTGCATCTGCAATCTTTACCTTTTGCATGAAATGAAATGAATACTAGTCTAGTCTCTCCGCAAATCAGAAATGCGTGTTGATGTTGTTTTGGTTATCACGCGGTAGGGGTTGGCGCGTGAGTGAGAGAAAGGGGGGGCAATGAAGTGATATGGATACAGACTAGGGAGTGGCGGCTGATGGCAGAGTAGTATTAATTAGTACGTACTATGAGTGCGACTGCGAGAGAGAGAGAGAGAGAGAGAGAGTAGCGATGAAGTGATTGGTGGGTGCATGGCTAAAAAAGCATGATTAACCTCTCTTTCCTATCTATCTTTATCTGTTTCAACATTAGCTGTTCATTTTGTCACACACCCTATCCTATCCACACCCTAAACTCATACTTTAAACGTCTACTGCATGATATATATGATGAAGTGCTTCTTTGTTTCGCCTAGATCAACTCCGGTAAGTTTCGGTAAGTCTCGATAAGTAGGTAACGAAACCGGTAAGTCTCTGTAAGTTGGTGGTCTGATAAGTTGTTATGTTTGGTAAATGAGGGTCGGCAAGTCACGGTAAGTAGGGTGTTATGTTTGGTAAAAAAATTCGGTAAGTCAATTTGAAAGTATAAATGACCAAAATGCCCATGAATGGAAGTAGTAAGATATTTGAATTAAAAATAAAAGAAAAAGTTGGATGAAATAAATTTCGGATCGAAAATTATATTGTTCATAGCAACGGTTGACCGTTGTTAAGGGCCGATCGACAGTTTGTATAAAATCAGCCTAACTTAACTTGTTTTAATTTTTTTTAACTAACCTAACTCTAGTTACATTAACCAACCAAAAACTAACCCTAGTAAATTGAAAACCCTACCATGTATAATGTTCTTTTCTCTCATTTCACTCATATCTCTCATCAGCCTCTCTTTCTCTCTCCTCTCACTCTCAGCCCCACCGCCTCTGCCTCCCTCTCCGGCCCCGCCTCCCCCGCCTCCTCTCCCTCTCGGCTCCGCCTCCATCTCGCCTCCGCCTCCATCTCGCCTCCAACCTTCGACATCGCCGCCGCTGACATCTCTGGCAACATCTCGGCCTTCACCGCCGCCTCCATCTCCGTCGAGCATGCACAGCCGCCGCCGCCATCGACGTCGACTCCTTGCGCAGCAAACAACAACGCCTCTGTCCGTACCCAACACCATCTCCGCCTCGCCTCTTTCCGGCTATGTCCGTCGAGAAGCTCCGCCTCCATATCCGCGCTCCGACAAAGCCTCTCCGAGATCTCCGCTTCCATCTCCTCCGATCTCGCCCTCTCTCGGTTAGATCCGATCAGTTAATACATGAGATTTTGTTCATTTTAGTGTTAATCTGATTTTGGATTTGTTAATTTTTAGTGATTATATTTGTATTTGTGGACAA
>JAYMTK010000728.1:0-19702 GCA_036897405.1 Pelargonium myrrhifolium
GGAATTGGTGGGCCCCACCAATTGAGGGTTTAAGATTGAGTTTTTAAATGTAAGGAAAGTAAGCTATAACTATTTTAATCACATTAAAAACTCAATTAAACGAACGTCACCTTGGTCTCTAAGATTTTCATTAATTCTCATAGAAAGACCCCCATTGACTAACTCAGTACTTGTTGTCCTTTCCATAAAATATACCTTATTTTCTGTGATAATAATGGAGTTCAGATGAGTTGATTGAAGACAAGTAGAGTTGCTAGGTAGCATAGAGGAATTTACATTCAGATGGGAAAGTTGGGAAACTTGATGATTGAGAACATTCATTGCATCATTCAATGGATGAGGAGAAGGTACTACCAACTCAGATTGTTGCGCGTAAGCACCACCTCCCAAAGAAACCAGATCACCATGCAACAAGGATCCTAACGCTGAGCTTTGGATGAGATTTTCAACGCAAGGGACATCTTCCACGTGATTTTCTTGATTGAGATTCACCATATGAGCAAGCTGCGGGTAGTCACCAACATCTGTGATAACATTAATATTATCACTCGAAGCAAGATGGCTAACTGCAACTGAAGAGCTAGAGGAGTCGATTCCATGACTATCAAATACATGATTGTTGAGAATAGAAGTCGAAGAAATGACTTCATTCATCAGAAAAAGGAGCGGATTCGAGGACTCGTCCAATTGGTCTAAGAAAACTGAATCCGAATGGAGAACATTCGGATTGAAAGCCATTTGAATCGACCTCGGAGACCACCTGATTTGGTGTTAGAGCTTACAGAATGGTCCGGGGACAGAGGGTTTGAATTTTTCTGCAAAATATTCTGAATAAACTGATCATGATCACTATAAATGGATATGTGCGTAGACCTATTACTGCCCGAGTTTCAGAAGGCTCTAAGATCGATTGTGAAGTAACGTCTATTGAAACAGAAGAGAAGCTGACTGTCATTGAGACCAGTCAAGTCGATAGAAAGGACACTGGTTACGCATATGCCCAATGCGTCTACTGTCGAAACACAGTTTAAACAACCTCTCATATTTGAACTTCAACCAAGTTCTACGATCTCCATTACCTAAAATCATAAAGCATTATGCGATTAACGGTTCCATGACATTGATTTTAACATCCAATCGAAGGTAGCCCCAACAGTTTCTTCGAGTGATACTGTGATCCACCTCGATGACCTCCTCTATAGCCTGCCCTAACGCCAACGCCAACACTTTTGAAGATTGGTTATAGGGCACATCATGGATTTGAATCAACATTGGAACCCTTTGCAAGATAAAGTCTCAAGGCTTGTTGTTGAAAGGAATCGTAGAAACAACCAGCAATTCTCCATCCACGATCCAAGGACCTTCTCGAAAAATCATAGCATGATCACGAGGGTTAGAGAAACAAATCATAAAGCAGTTTGGAAGAATGCTTTGAAAGTTAAACGGCCCTAACAGATTCCATGTGGTATGGAGTTTCAGATAGAAAGCCCCAACTTTGAATTCTCGCTTGTCCATATAAACTGCAATTAAACTTCTGTCTAAGAGATTTTGGTTAGCTTGAACCAGATGCGAAGGAAGGGTTACAATCCATCCTCTTCTTGGAACAAATAATTAATTGTAGAGAGGGTCTGGTTCCATGGTGAACAAAGAAAATGAAAGAAGTTTAGATGAAAGAGATGAAGAAATGCTTAATAAGAAGAGAGATTAATAAAAGGATGGCAGATAAGGAAAGAAAGGACGATATCTTGAGGAATAAATGTTTAAGATTTTATGAGGTTGTCAGAAGGAACCTCAACTGGGAAAGAAACAAGGGACAGTAGAAACCTTAATAATAGACATGATTGATGGAAATAATGAGCCAAGAGACTTGGAGAGCAGACCCGAAAGACAAAAGATTATCAGATTTGAAGAGGAAGAAAAGTCAAAACTAACTAGTTCTTAAAAGGATGGTAACTGGACTCGAGATCTAAGAAGGAAAGTTATCCTAGTTACTAATGTTAAGAACGAGAAAGAAACGCACAAATTAGCTTCTTGAAGGAAGGAAGGGTTAAAGAACATTTAGTTCTCAAATTTTGAGCTCTATAGAAGAGAGAAAAGCCACTGTAGTAGTGTTGTATGAGGTCATTGCATAAGTGGTTGGATAATGGATTTTGACTTTATATTTGAATGAGCGAATATAAAGTTTGATGAATTATGTCGTGTGTATTGAATATATATTTGGATTTTGACCGATTCAGTCCTGAATTATTCAATTTGTTCCATTTTAGTCCATGAACTTCATTTTGTTCCGTCACGGTACCTCTTATCTTTGTTTTGTTCTGCAACAGTCCCTTCCGTCATCTCCCTTAATGGAATCCGTTAACTTGCGATGACGTGGCCAATTTTAACAATAAAAAAATAATAAAAAGTATAAAATTACTATTTTGTCCTCAACCTTTTGGACCTTTCTCCCCAAACATATTGGTCAAGAATTTTGAAGATTCCGGTGCCGGAAACTTCATATGTTTGAAGTTTCCGGCAAGTTACAAATTTTTCTAAATTTCAAATATGAAATGAAAAATATCTTAGGAACAAATTGTTGAATACAAATAAAAGAAAATAAACTCAAGAAAAACAAATCAATATCCAACTATAAATCCAACTCTTAAGAACACAATCTCAAAATTTCAATATTTAAGAGCAAATATTATAATAAGAAATCCAAAAAAATAAGAATCCAAATATTCATAGGCCGCAAATAAGAAAATGTGCTTATTGAATCAATCAAACATCCAGTGGCTTTTCAACCAATCATTTAGAAATAATGGCAGCGCTTTTTTCTCATTTCATTAAGTTTTCTCTATTGCTAATGATATGAGAAAAAGCAGCTACTTGCTGAGATTAAGAAGCAGCTACTCACCGACCTCCTTTCTCCAGTGTGTCTCCTTCATCTCTTTCGACAATGACTCTCTCTCCTTCAAGCCCCTCCATTCTCTCCTCTTTGAGCACCTACCTCCGGCGAATCTCTTGTTCCACCCCCATGCGCTGTCCAAGCTCCGCAAATCCTCTAACCTCCTCGCCTCCTCCGACGACTCCTTCCACCGCTAGGAGGTCCGTGACTCCGAGATCGGTTGTTCTGTAAGCCGTTGACGTCGTTCGATTGGAACGAGATCGTGCGCAGACTCCTCTGCGCGCCGAACTCCTTCTGATTTTTCGTCTTCGCCGCCGCGTCAAATTTCTTCATCTTGAAAAACTGAGATCTGATCTGAGAATTTCTTTTTCGTTTTTTTATATTTGTTATGGCAATATTTTATAAATTAAGAAAAAAGTTGAGGACAAAATGGTCATTTCAATGCAAGATAACAGATTTTGTTAAAGGAATTGACGGGAGGGACCATCACGGAACAAAACAAAGATAAGAGGGACCGTGGCGGAATAAAATAAAGTTTAGAGATTAAAATAGAACAAACGAGATAATTCAGGACTATTTTGGATGTTTCTCCTGTATATTTCATTGTTCTATTCTATCAAGTAAATTTTCAATGGACCTTACATATTGAGCTCATTAAAATAATTTTGGCCCACTCGAATAAGATTAGGCTCAATAAATAATAAAAGCCCATGAACTAGGCGGTTACGGGTATACCTGCTTTCCTACCCGTCTAACCGTTCATTTTTAACCGCTAGTATAGGACTGAGCGGTGTAGGCATCGGAATCAGTAATGGACTTCTAAAGTGAGTGGGTCAGTCCGTTATCCGGTCCAACGGGCCAGGCCTCCGCCCGTGAACAACCCTACCTTCCCAAAATGCTCCTAATTTTTTTTTTTTTGAAAATAAAAATGCTCCTAAATTGAAACATTGAAAGAGGGCAGTCCATGACGCATGTAATCTAGTATTTCTTTCCGTTTGAACAGAAGCGAGGAGTTATAACCTAACTGGACTGTTATTTCTCCTCCGTGGAAGGCGCAATTCCTCATTCTCTTACTCTTCAGCTGCTGCTTCTCTCAGCCGCTAACGTCTCCTTTTCCGGCAGCCAGCGTCTTTCCTCTTCCATATGAGGTAGGTTTTCCCCTCAAAGTTATCTCTAATCTGATACTTTTTTACCCTAATCTTGCCCTAATTTCTTCTTCTTCCTTTTGCCGGTGGCTGGTTTCACTTTTGGAGGTGAGTTTCTGGTTTTGTTGCGCGTGACATGCATGCAACACGAATTGAGTCACCATTACTTATTTTTCTCATAAAAGGGAAAGTTGTTTTTGTTGAGTGTTGAGTTTTGGAGGGGACCTAAGTTGGAATTTTTTTATTCATGTTCTAAATTGATGAACTGAGTTTGGAATGTGTCTTGTTTTTCTTCATTGATATGTGTTTGCATTTTAGCCATGTGTGGTTACTGTTGACTGTTGTACTCTACTGTTTTTGGTATAGTGGTTAATTCTTTGTTTTAAGTTCAAATTAGAAAGAATGAAATGTGTTAATCAGTTTTGGTTTAATTAACTCAATCATTTGTTCAAATCTAATTTAATACTCCCTCCGTCCCTGAGTGTCCTTTCTATTTTGAGTAAAATTATGGAGAAGTTAGTTAGTGTGATATGTTTACTATTGTATCCCGTGATCAGAGATATTAGCTAACTTTTTATAAGGATGTTATTGACAATTCATGCATAACTAACTTACTAGAAAAGGAAACAAGACACTCATTTTAGGACAAAAATGCAAGTGAAACAGAACACTCATTTTGGGACGGAGGGAGTATAATTTAAAACTAGAAGTGTGTGTGTATATATATATATATATATTTATTTTTTGTTAAAGAGTCGTCATCTCTAATGTGTGGAGCTATGTAATTTGATTATGACAAATCTTGTATCCACGTCGTGTCCCATGTTTGTGATTGTGTTTGAATTCATGCTCCATAGTGGAATTCCTTACATTTTATGTGGGGCTAATGGTTCCCTCGGGACTGTTTGATGTGTTGCACTGTTGCTTTGACCGTTTGCCTACTCAAATGTGCAATGCCCTTGTCAATGTTGCATACTAATGACATTGGATTATGGGGTTGCGTGGGAAAGTTAACATCCCCTATTAAAAACCACAAATTTGATCTATGTGGTTGCCACTTTCTGAGTTGCATTAAAGAAGTCTTCTATATGTCCATTTTCTTATCATTATAGATCATTTCTAGAGAAGGCACATGATAAAATGACCAGCAGTTTTGTTGTTGTAATTTTGCTTCACTATATCTTGATCCCATGAGACTGGGTGGCTGAGGTAGTCTTTTTTATGTTTTTCTTATGAGGATATCTTGTCCATGTACTTCTTTCTGTCTTTCTTATACTCCAAGAATACCAAAAAAATAGAAGTATATTGAATTGCTATATTTTGCCTTATTTCTTAGGCATATAGATCGTAAGTGTAAAAGTCGTCCTGAATTTGAAGTATTGGCAGAGGTTACACATGCTGGTTATGCAATCGTTACACATACAACTCCAAACATACATAAATAGCAATAACTTAGTGTCATAGATACAACATTTCTGTGTTATTCTTAACATTTTATATTGTTTCTCGTGTCCTAACATTTTTCCCCATCGTATGACATTTTGCTAATTTACTGATATTGCTACTTTACGTCCTTTGATTGACATGTTCACTTAGTTGTATCCATTTAAATTCTTTTACAGTGCTCAAGATGAGCTTTACAGAGGTTGTGGACTTGTCTAGTGATGATGAACTTGGAGAGGTGAATGTAAAGCCTGTTAAATTGGAGCCTGGTTTTGTTGGTGAGACTCTGAAACCAAAAGGGTACTGTAATTATCTAGTAGCTGAGTGTCGGAATTCTAATGCTCAACCTATAAGACAAGAATCTGAAGAAAATAGAAGCTCAAATGCTGTAAGTACTGGTCAAAGTAGCATTAGTATGTTGGAGCAAGGACAGTCACCAGTAGATGATACATGCCTTTCTTCATCAGCGACTATATCTCCCGCACCACTTTGTCGACAATTTTGGAAGGCTGGGGCTTATGAAGATGGCCTTGGTTCAAAAGTCAAGCATCAAAGTATTCCACTGTCTTTTGTCATCCTCTATTAAATTATTGTCATCCTCAAGTGCATTGGACTCTTGCATCTTCGTTTATGCATGTTTGTTGATGTTTAATTAACTTTGGACCGGTAATTATTATTTGAATGACAGATGGCAAAAACTATCTACATGTCCACCCCATGTTCCTTCATTCAAATGCTACTTCACATAAGTGGGCTTTCGGTGGTATGTCCTGCTATTGTTCTTCTCAGCGAACTTGCTTCTCTAGTTATGGTTAATGGATATGATGATTTACCACCACTTTTTTCCTATTTATTATCATTTGCAGCTGTAGCAGAACTGCTCGACAACGCTATTGACGAGGTAATGTTTAATGCTTTTAAGCAGTCTAAAATGTTTATTTAGATTTGTAATTCGGGAGCATGAATTTGAGGTTATATGGTGAAATGGTGATGATGTAGAACAACTAAAAATGAAAGTAAGAAAGAAGTGAAGAAGAAGAGACCAGGAGAGAAAGGAGGGAAGGAGGAATGAGGAAGTGAGTCAACTGACAAATACGTTCTTTATTTTCAATATCATAATAGTTGACCCAAATGAAATGTATAGTAATATCTATAGAGAATACAATCCAAATAATCCAAATCCTGATCACTAAGAAATTGGAATAACTACAAACCAACTTCATAATGATTAAGAAACTAAATGAACTTAACTCAGCCTACACCCAGAGTACATGCACACGTCCTTTAGCGGCCACTCGTCATGTGACAAGTGTAATATGTTATTATCTTTCTTAAGATAAGTTTTTTTTTTCTCTTTTTTTTTTTTTTCTTCTGTACCTAATCTGAATTATTTTAGTTAAATTGTACTCTTGGATCTAGATTTCTCCTATTTTCCTAAAAATTGATTGAAGTGAGATGTTGGTTTTATGTGGTGCTATCACATGCATCTGACTCATTATTATTAACTTGTTTATAGGACAAAAGTTGAAACATAAAAGGAACATTGAGTGACTATAACGATTAAAAAAATGTAGTAAAAGCTAGTCCACTATAAAGTTGTTTGGCTATTGGTAGGATGTTGAAACCTGTCGGGTTATAGGCTTCTCTATAACTACATCTTTAACCTGATTTTTGTTTGATCTTCTTGTGTAATTACACGCTTCATATATCATGTGCAAATAAATGAAACTCATTTGATGGCTTCGTTATGTTTTGCCTTTCACAATGTATATTTTTCTTTTTGGTTGGATAGATCCAAAATGGGGCCACTTTTGTCATTGTAGATAAAATTTCAAATCCAAGAGATGGGAGTCCAGCTCTGTTAATTCAAGGTATTTTTTCATCTTGAAATTGTAAATACCGTTTGGAGTTTCTAACGATGCACATAACAATGAAAATAACAGTATACCAAACTCTTTTTTCCCCCAAAACCTGGCTGTACAATTAGATGATGGTGGTGGAATGGACGCAGTAGCAATGAGGCGTTGCATGAGTTTTGGATTTTCTGATAAAAAATCAAAATCATCCATTGGAAAATGTACGGGCTTTGTGACTTCATTCTTTGAAATTGTGGTTTATCTATGATATTTGTTTGCTGACTTCTAAATTTTCAGATGGCAATGGGTTCAAGACTAGCTCAATGAGACTTGGGGCAGATGTTGTTGTCTTCAGCCGCTATGCAAACGACAGGTTAGTCAATAATTATGAAATACAATTTTATTTGGTGCTTTTAAACTATTATGTTAATTTATTTTTGCACCTCTTTGGAAAGTCCAAGCATCTCGACTGGTGAAAGTCAGATTTAATTAGTTTTATTGCATATTTTTTTTCTTTTCAAATTATATTTTCACTCCAATAATTTTTGAGGTTTGCATATTGGATTTTGATCCTTCTCAATTTGTCATTTGCTTGTTAAAAGGAAATTTTCACCTAGTTCATTGATGGTTTACTTGAGAGGCGCTTATTTGATCATTATCAATTAGGAAATTGTTGTAAGTGGTGATGAAAATGTCCCACTTTGAAAACATATGGAAAAAGGAGGCTACATATACATTTGAAAATCAAATCCTTACTAACAAGGTTCACCTTTTAGTAGTGGAAGCCCAAGCCTTTGTATGTAGCTTAATATTGAAATTTAACAAGGTAACAAAGCAAATTTTGATTTAAGCATGTGGCATGACGGTTCAACCTTCCCCTGTTATCTCTAGGACATGCATGCAGTTGTCCACGTGTAGAAGCAAAATACTCACACGTAGGAGGATTGTTTATTTAGAAGGCTCTCGATTGTGCACGTATCAAGCCCAAGATAAAAAGAAAAATGTGAGGCTCGTATGTGAGAGGTAGGGTTGAAAGTGGTGATGAACATGGCCTACTTTAATAATATGGAGAAAGGAAGCTACTTCGAGAATCTTTTGAAGGCTCAATTGTATGCACAATACAAGTATTGCCATTTTGTTAGATTTACTGTCTAGAAATGGAAAGCCTGCACTTTTTTTTTTTTTTGATCAGCAAGCGTACAAACACGAGGCTCGAAACTGAGACCTCAAGAGGTCAAGCGCCTTAAGCCACTTGCCCATATGTGTGTTTGTTGCAGAGAATGCAAGAAGAGGTTTCCTGAGCACATCTTGTAGAATAGGGTAAAGAAATTGTATATTTAAATCTAATATATTCACTTTTGATTTGCAGCATTCTTGTAGGAATCACTGAAGTTAAAAATTCGAACTAATTACAGTATGATATTCTTATCTTGTTTGGACCATTGACTGGATCAACTCTCAATCAACCCCTAATTACTTGGTACAAAACTAAATCCAATCAAATCTTTGACATTCTCAACACATCCTAACAATATGCGATCAGGTGTGAATATTACGGTTTGAACTTTGGTTTGATTTGGTTCAACCTGTGAACCGTGGGTCGAACTGATCCATGCGTTGCATCACAATTCAGGCATTTCAAATTGCCTGAATCACAATTCCTTACAGCTCACTCAATTCATAGATGTTTTATACTTCTTTTTTTTATGGATCTTGTGATTAATATGGAGTGATCCATGATTACTTCAACAATTTCTGCCCCATTATTCCTTGGTTGTTTTAAGAGTTCTATTACTGAATACTGCTAGACTCTATAAGTCCAGATTATTTATATTTTGCTTTAAAACTCTTTAAGAAAATCACAAGTCACACATGATACAATTACACAAAGCTAGCAGCGCAACCTTCCACTAGTTCCATAGTCCTCAAAGCTTCTCATTTTTCAAAAATTTCCATATGTATTAGGTAAGTACGGTATACTAATGATTTTGTTATGAAAACATTTTAAACATTTTCCATTATAAGAAATATTTATACAAAAAATTACTGGTTTCGTGTTGATATAAATAATGTCATATATGGATGTTCTGTTATATTTATCTTTGATATGTAGCTGCTCTTCACAACATCTTGTATCCTTGATGCTTTTCTGTTTTTTTTTTTTTTCATGACCAGGGTCTTGTCTCAGAGCATTGGTCTCCTTTCTTATACCTTCCTGTCACAAACTGGTCATGACAGAATAGTAGTACCTATGGTTTGTATCTTTGCTTAATTTTTTAATAGTCTGGTTGATTGTTATCTGTATATTTTCTTTTCACATCTTTGCAGCTGCTTCTTTGTGTTAAATGAATCGTGCACCTGCTGCACCTTGCACACTTTTATATGATTAGAAGATAGGCACATTCTCAGTACGCAAAAACGGGTACTGGTACCTGGTACCTGGTACAGTATGTACCCAGTACGTCGGTACGATTATTTTTCAAAAAGCTTAGTAACGGATACAGAGGGGTACTTATAGTTAAAACAGTTAAAAATTAAATGTATATTATATTTTATAAACATGTATGTTAGTTATTCAATTATCTAATCATTAACAACAAATTAAAAACAAAACTATACAATTTCCATATACAATACCAATTTTGACCTTCAAATGTGAAGGTCCATAAACTTGAAATACAACATATGGCAGGAGTTAGCTTATTTCTTTTATTTAGAAGAAGAAAAAGGATTTGGGTTGTTGTGCCGTATGTACTACTCCAGTAAATTAATGATAAGTATTAAATAGGAGTCTTTTCTTAACATTATAGAATTTTTTTGTTTGTTTGTTAAAGCAATGTCAGTTTTGATTATATATTTATTTAAGTACCGAAGAAGTACCTGCCTTATATTTTGACTGTACCCAAAACATTTGACCATACCCAAGCTGTACCCAAAAGGACCCAAAAACTATTCACTTAATTTGGGTACCCACGAGGCACAAAGTTACAGTACCCGGTAAGTACCCATTACCAGTAGGCTCTTGTTCTAGAAGTACCTTTGCTTCATAGCTTGCTGTATAGCCTTTGGGCTAAGAGTGAACCTTGAATTCTGACATGATTCTTTGGTTGTTATTTCTGTGGGTTGCTAAACTACTGCTTGTTGAGTAAATATTCTCACTCTGTATTGGAGTTCATCTTTCAATTCCAATTTTAAGGTATTAAATCTCAAGTCAATTTGTAGGTGGATTATGAGTTCAAGACGTCAACTGGCTCCTTGGAACACCTAAATACTAGGGAACATTTTATGTCTAATCTTTCTATGCTGTTACAGTGGTCTCCCTATTCCACTGAAGCAGAACTTCTGAAGCAAGTAAGCACCCAAATTTCTGTCTTTGCTTGTCTTAAATACTCTACTGCTCACTGGCATTCATTAATTAACATGAACGTTCTGAATTCATCTGTATATGCATGTTAGTATTCCCCAGTCTTAGCTTTCAAGATAGTTCATGATAATGCCTATGGTGATCTCCATTGATTCGTTGAACTATCAATTGTATTTAATTTATCTAAAGTCATTTAGTCTGTTTTATGCATCTGGCTGTGGCATTACTTTTGCTCATTGCATATCATATTCAGGTTTGAATAGAGCTTGTGGGCCCATGCCAATGTTTCAACTTTTGGGAGTAAATCATAGTTATCCAAACTTAAGTTGTAAAATGCTTAAACTTAATATCTTCTAAAGAAGCTATGATAGCCTCAATGCCATTTTGAGTATTCTGATTTGTATATTTTCTGACTAGTAAACACTTGTCCGAGAGTTGTTCTTTTCAAAGTCAAAGTTGTGCTTTATATGAGAAAGTGAGAATCCAGTGGAGTATATTGACTCTTGAGAAACTCTGATATTGCAAGTTGACCTGATCTAAATTGATTAACACATTATTTTATGAAGCATTTCCATGTTATATTTTAGGGTTTTCCTCTGTTCCCAAACTAGTGCCTTTGCATGAATAGGCACAAAGATAAATAAAAGTCAATGAATACAATGCTATTTTTTTTTATTTTTTATTTTGAAGTTTTCATTCTAATTTTTCCCTTTTAGTTGCTTCAAAGCCCATTAAACTTAATTTTTAGCAGATTAGTGCTACTACTTTGACCATGTGTTTTTAGGACAAACTATTATTGAAAGAAAACTTTTTATAAGATGAAACTCAGAGGAAATCCTGTTAATTTCTTTGATGTTCTGCTTTTTTAGATTTGTTTCATTCTCCTTTCAATCTGATGACAGTTTAATGATGTTGGGCCACATGGCACAAAAGTTATTATCTATAATTTATGGCTCAACAATGACGGCAAAGTGGAGCTGGACTTTGACACAGATCCTGAGGTTAAATTCCATGTGTATTATTTTTATTTTTCTTTATCTTTTTGAAATTAGTCTAGTTATCATTTCATATTAATTGGTTATTTTGACTTGGTGTGCACAGGATATTCGTATTAGCAAAATTGAGACAGTTGCTGGTTGGAAGAAAATAAATGAACAGCACATTGCAAACAGATATCATTATTCTCTCCGTGTAAGTTTGGTAGAGAATTATAGCTAAATTAGGTGTATTAAAAATCAGATTGTTCTAAAATCAGTTCCATCATTCTCCACAGGATTACTTGTCCATCTTGTATCTGCGGATGCCTCAAAACTTCAGTATAATATTGCGGGGCCGAGTTGTTGAGCATCATATTATTGCTAATGATCTTAAATATCCTGAATTCATCTTGTACAAACCTCAAAGTGGTGGATGCAAGGAGGTAATATATTACTGAATTATTTTCTGTTGCAGACTTGCAGTGCATTTGTTTGTAAAAAAAAAATATAGAATTTGTGAAGATTGATGCATCACATCAAAAAGTTGTTACATGTTTCACCAGACTAACTATGGTTTTGTCCTTCATTGCCAAACTTCTATATTGGTTTATCTGTTACTACTTACTAGTCTATTAGGCTTGAATTTTTTCCTTCTAAAAAGATTGTATGCTCTTCGTTGGGTAGGAGGGGAAAGGAAACCTTTTTTTCCTCTAAGGCCCATCAAAATCTCTTCTATAAATGACTGATTAGGGAGAGAAAATATGCTTTTGAGAGTAAATTATCTTATATTTTTGGCTAAACTATTTATTTGGGTCCCCAATTATTACAAGTCGACCGATTTTGTACCCAAATTAAGATAACTACAAACGAGGACCCCATATTAAATTAAAAGCTCACAAAGTGGGTCCCACTGTCAGTTCCGTTGTAATTTCCGTTAGATTTCACGTGCCACGTAAGCAAAACTAACATGCCATGTAAGCAAAACTAACGGAAATTATAACGGGGAACTGACGGGTGGGACCCACTTTGTGAGTTTTTAATTTAATCTGGGGACCTTATTTGAAGTTATCTTAATTTGGGTACTAAATCGGTCGATTTGTAATAATTGGGGACCCAAATAGGTAGTTTAGCCTATATTTTTTGTGTTTATTAGACTTGATTTTTTTTTTCCTAACAAGATTGCATGGTCATCGTTTTGTTGGAGGGAAACGGAAACCTTTCTTTTCTCTGAAGCCCATCAACAGCTTCTTCTATAAATGGCTGAATAGGGAGAGAAAATATGCTTTGAGAGTAAATTGTCTTATGTATTCTTGTGTCTATTAGGCTTGAATTTTTTTCTTCTAAAAAGCTTTTATATGCTCTTCATTTGGTAGGGGAGAAAAGCAAACCTTTTTTTCCTCTGAGGCCCATCAAAGCTCTTCTTCTATAAATGGCTGAATAGGGAGAGTAAATTCTCTCTCTCTCTCTCTCTCTATTTTTTTTGTTTTTGTTTTTTGTTTGTCTTCTAAGCTTGGTATTTGACCATCTTTTTCCCATGGATAAACAACACATGGAGGGAAGGTATCTTCCCTCTGTAAGTCCTATCATCCCCACCCGTCGAGGGGTTACTAGTTTTTTATTGTTTTTATATACTAGTTGAAATGCTTTCCAACTGATTTTTTTTTTTCATATGGGAAAATTATTGAATTGGCATTAACTCTTGTTAATTTATGTATTTTATTGGTATCAGTATAGTGTGATTATTTATGTATTGGGAGAATGCTGGACAAACAATGTTCGTAGGGTTTTAATAGAATAGTTGCTTTCCCCGTCCCTTACTCTATGTACTTTTACTAATATCCCAATCAAACTGTGTGGGTAACCATTTATTTAAACTACCTTTTTCATATGGACAAATTTGGTGAAGTCTCGAGGGAGCAATCTAACCTGATTGCTTGAGCTACCTATCTGGGTTCTCTGAGTAAATGCTACTATATTAAATAGCTGCACCTTAATTCCATGTTTTTCAGTTGTTGCTACAGACAGTGATATTTTGTTTCCTGTAAATTGCATTGTTGCTCATTCAATTGTGTAGGGTGAAGTTATCACTACCATTGGATTTCTTAAAGAAGCTCCGCAAGTGAACATCCATGGCTTCAATGTTTACCACAAGAACCGTCTAATACTGGTAATTGTTAACTTGTTTCTGAGTAGGTATTTGTTTTTGATATATGTAGGTCCAGTGAAATCTATCTGTTGAATAGATAAATATTCCCACAAGAGTTTGGAACTATTGTTTGATAATTTTATTCTCAAAGAAATAAAAAATTAAAATAGAAACAGAATAGATATAATTTTTATTTTTATAGTGGACGCATTTTTCCAGTAAATATTTTACTTCCCTAGTCTTCACTCATTTGCTTTCTTTTGCAGCCATTTTGGCAGGTTGTTAGCTATTCAGACAGTAGGGGTAGAGGAGTTGTTGGTGAGAAGCTGCTGAACTCCTATCTTGCTTTATTTATTATCCTTTTTAATTTAATTCTGAATTTTGTTCAAAATTGTGGTGACTTGGTGGGAAATATTTGTGTTGTTGTTTTAGGTGTTCTGGAAGCAAATTTTGTTGAGCCAACTCATAACAAACAAGATTTTGAGAGAACTTCCCTTTTCCAGAAGCTTGAAGGTCGGTTGAAGGAAATGACCTGGGAATACTGGTAAAGCTACTATAGCGTTACATTTAGAAAATGTCATTTATTTTGTAGTAATCGGCTAATCGTGGTATCTCCCATTTTAAGATTCCTTCTATGAGTGCTCTTTTTGTTGTACTATGCGTTTATCATTTCTGAATAGATCTTATGGTGTTTCTTGAAAAAATAGAATTGAAATCAATGCATCTTTCTTCTTTTATATCGTATTTTGTGGAGTCTTGGTGCCATTAAAAATATATCATATCACATTTCATTGCATGCGATTGGGCCCTTAGATACTGCCTTTGAATGATCATTATCATTTGGGTTAAATAGTTTGTTACCCGAAGACTGTTATTTTATTGAGATTCAGTCCCTAACTAGTTTTTTGAACCCCTACAGTAGTCATATTTTTGGTTTTTTTCCCTTTGGTACTTGCTACATTTGGTTTCTCACTGCCAAATCAAGTATACCAAGTCAGCAATAAAACTATGCCAATTCGTATTTTTTTATTTGGCTTACCCAAAAAGACGTTTTGGTTAGGGGTGACAATTTGTGTTCGCGGATCGTGTTTGCTTCGTGTTGAAACTTTAGTAATATGTTAAATGGGTCAACATGAACCCGACCCATTTATTAAACTGGTTGAAAAACACGACACGAACACAACTTGTTCATGAGCGGGTTGACACGACATGGCCAACACGTTTAAGTAGTTGGGTTCAAAGTTCTACGACCCAACCCGACACGTTTACATAAATGGATTAATAGTGACATGACTTGTTTAACTTATATGTGTTAATTTATTACACGATAAGTTTGAAATTTTACTTTTTTATCCTTAAATAGGTGGGTTAATAAATGGGTTACACGACCCGTTTAGTTATATGAGTTAGGCGGGTTAAACGGGTTGAGATAGTTAACACGAACCTGACACGAAGATGGTTATGCTGAACCCAAACCAACTTAAACTTGTGTGGTGTCATGGATCATGAACCCAAATTGCCGGCCCCAGTTTTTGTTTAGTACAAAAGAAAAAAAGAACCATACAGTCACTTCAAAAGGCACCATTTAAGCCCCAAATACCTTCTTTCTCCTTATTGTAGCACCACAACCTATCCCTCAATTTTTGATGATGTAACAGTGGAGGAGTCTAGGGGTTAAAGAACTCAAATACCCTTGTTAGAAATTAAATCTAAAATAAAATGACAGGCCAGGGGGCACCAAACTATTTAACCCATGTCATTTCTATGTGAGTGGGTGGATTATTAAGCTGGTCTAATTTATACTTGGCATAAATTTGCAAGATCAACTTAACGCATGTGATTGAATTCTTGCAGGGATTATCATTGTGGGTTTATCGGGTATCAGGTTAAAAAGAAGTCTCGAGCACCTATGCCACCCCAGGTTTCACCTCATTATACAACTCATAGTGATAAAGAACCTGTGAGGTTGCATAACACTTTCCATGATGGTACAACAAAAACAGCTTCTATAGACAGAAGCTTTCATCGTTCAGTTGCTAGTTCCTCCTATAGCAGAGCAGCTGGCATAGAACGGCCAATACCCAAACAAGGTATGTGTCTTAACAAAAGTGTAAGCCTTCTACTTTACAATCTTTGCTAGTCACTTCCAAAGGTGTAATGCCTTGTGTTTGTTCAGAATCATCAGGTATGAAGAGGAAGGAACATGGTGATTCAGCAGAAGTTGAGATGGTGAAAAGGCAAGTGGGGAAAGGGGTCAGTGCAATTGCTGTTGGGCATATGCAGGTGTGTCAGGGATTTGCATCGTTCGTTCCTGCTTTAAAACCTTTATTCAGTACAAAACATCACATGCACTCTTTTTTAGTCTTTTTCTTCCATATCTTTAACTTTCAATTGAAATTAGGCGGTGCAAAGATGTATAATATCAAGCCTATCTCTCTAAATTTCAAAATTTTCACTCGGATCAATAATAAGACCAACTCAGTCAGTTTGGCTGTGTAACATACATATCTATCGGTTAATCAATCAGTTTGGCTGCATAACATTTATATTTATCGCTTAATCAATTAGTTGTTTGGTGGTGTAACATATAAATCTATGATACTAGTGTGATTGCTAAAGACAAATTTTCTCTGTCTATAAAAGGAAATCCCCTATTAATTTATGCTGGCTTAACTAATTTGAATTTCAAGATTTTTACAGAGAACAATAATAAGGCCACCTTGTAAATTATTTGTTTCTTATCTAATGGTTGATTCAGATGGAAGCATCGGTTAATCAATTAGTTGTTTGGCTTTGTAACGTATCAATCCATGATTAAGTGTGGTTGCTGAAGACCTTATTATGTGGGCTTCATTCTTTGGTTTTTATTTTATTTGTTTGTTTTTAGATGCTGACATGACTATGGTTTAATAGTTTGCTTATGAGTTCAAGTTCATGTCCCTGCACTTTATTATGCCATAATCATCTTTATCTAGCACCTCGGTTAGTTTTGCTGTTTGACCATTATGTATTTTTTGTAGACTGCCAATACAACTTCAAATCATTTGATAGACAAAGAGGTTGTAAACTTGTTGCAAGAAAACAAGAAGCTACAAGCAAAGTGAGTACATTAGAATATTACTGTATTTGTACTTCAGATTTGGGGTCAACTTTTTTCTGAATAGTAATGCGATTTGTTGCCTTTCCATACTAGTATTTACTGATGCTTTTGAGGCAAAACAGCAAAAAATAAAGTGATATCTCAATGGTTCCATATTTGTGCGAATTGTTTTCTTCTTTCGGCATATTCTGACAGACCATTTTTATTTGTTTGTTTCATCTTTCAGATGCTTGGAATATGAGCAAACGGAGAAAGAACTTACTCTCAAGGTACTTATTATATGAATTTACCACAGTTCAGTAGTTGCCTGTACTTGGTCCACTATGTTCCAATCCTCGGATTATGTCAGAGATGCGAGTCACTTCATTGGAATGTCATTCCATTTCCTATGTGAAGCATTTTGATAAGTAAAACAGTAGTGTTCATTTTGGTAACGGTTGATTAATCCCGTCACCTGGACTAAAGAACCATTTCTTCATGGCTTCTTCTAATAGTTGAAATACCATTATTGTTGATTTCATAGGCGATGCGACTCAGAATTGAACTGCGTGGATTTCAAAATGAATATAGTCGGTTGTTGGCTGAAGTGCAGTTGTTGGACACGGTGAAGGAGGAGAAGAAAGGAAATTTGTAGATCTTGCATGTTGTGCGTCAATTCTTTCATTCGTCAGTGTTGTGTTGTAATGTATGAACAGCGTACCTGAAGCTTTTAGAGAAAAAGTTAGTTAAAGCTTTTGTAGATGATAGAAAATTTTCCTCCTGTAAATAGAGTAGATAGTTGAGGTTCATGGACGATGAGGGTGCTTCTATGTATCACGCATTTAATCGCTAACCCAGAGGCCAAGACTACTTCCTGCTACTAGTGAGGCAAATTTTCCAGTTTTCCTGGCTTGTCTATAAAAAGACCTTGTGTACAAAACTCTGTAAAAATGCTACTACTAAGTTTCATGTTTTGAAATTCGTTTCTTGCACAGTTTTGAGTGTTTTTTGTTTTTGTTTTTTTATTGTCTCTCAAGCAAGCTATGAAATAGAGATTGGTTTTTGAGCTCTTAGAGATTATCCGTCATGTCCTGTACAATGTCAATATAATGTTTTGCCATATTAAGGTTTCTCTGTCCTGTATGCATTACCATTTTGATGCCTCTCCTAGTTTTTACTGCTAAGCATGAAGTCTAGGAAGGATGTGGGATTAGATAATAGAGAATGACCTTCCTAGATTGTTTTTTATTCTCTTGTAGTCTTAAAATAAGTGTTTTTTATTTTGAGAGTTACTAAGGAAAAGTTAGTGTGTACATTTACTCTTGTATCCTCGTGCATATGTGTTCTAACAAAGTCAATGGATACTGAACTTATCATAAATATGCTATTTGTAATTCATCCTATAATTAACTTTCATTTTAGGACAAAAATACATGACAAACAAAACACTCATTTTTTGAGATGGAGAGAGTAATAGTTAGATTAAATCTATACTTCCATGTTAGTTTCAGTTACAGAGCAAAGAGTTCAAGTTAAGACAAAACAAATAGATCTCTGTGGGTGGTCCTGCGGATCTTACATCGTATCTTTGGTTTGACCAAGTTTCAAATAGTTATGCTATTCTTTTTTCACCATTGCTCCTCACTTTACAATTGGGTCGGGGAAGTGAAAGAAATTCAAGAAGAGAGCGGAGTGGGTTTTACAATTCAAATTCATTATGCTTGTTTTGTCTATTGATATTACATAAAAAGAACATGAAAGAGAATGAAAAAGAAAAGGCCCTGAGCAGGTATTTCATATTTGTTAATAAGGTTACTGACTTCTTTTCAATGTGTTGATTCTTAGAAAATTGTTCTACAACACAATGTTACTATCATGGCGAAAAGGGAAAAAGATGATGAAAAGCAAACCCAGTTGAGCAAAAAGAATGAAAAATAGAGGTGGTCTTGGGAGAAAACCAGAAAAATGAGGACATGAAGAAATGAAAATCAAAAGTTGCAAGAGCATGAAAACTGACAGTCTAACAAATTACAAAGCGACCCACCTAAAAATTTCATAAATCCACGCAAAATTTAAAATTCCATTCAAGAACACAGTCATGAGTCTCATGACTAGGGGTGTTAACGGGCGGATTACCCGCCCGATAACCCTATTTTGCAATCCGCTAGAATCTTAGCGGATCGGGGTTTCTCAATCTGCTAACCGTTTGTTAAGAAAAAAGTTTAGTGGATTTTCATGTTTCCGCTTGATGGGCGGTTTAGCGGGCATCCGCTAACTTTTATTGGGCCTTCGCCTTAACTTAGTGGGAGAGTCTTCAAGCGATTCATCATACAATTGCATCTCACCAGATGCCTTATCGGTATCCTCCTGCACAAAGCAATACATGAAACAGAAAATCAGTGAGTCAAATATTTATATTTTGTAAAACAGGACACTCAAGACATTAAAACATATAATGAACTTGAACTTAAAACCTTAAATCTACATCTAAAACCTTAGATCTATACCTATTTTGTGACAAACAAAACAAATAACACTAAAACAAAGCAATAGATACCTAAAAAATAACATGCAAATAACAAAAACCCTAGATCTATGCATATTGTTTAAGAAGCAATACATGAAACACTATAACTCAAAAGTATTGAATAGTCTGAACTACAATACAACATGCAAATCATAAACGGAGCGGATCAGTACATGTGTTGGTATTGCATGTGTAGTACATGTGTGCCACGTGTCCGTACCTGATTGGTTTGAATGGTTTGGTTACAAGTACTCTATTGACGCGCGTTTTATTGG
>JAYMTK010000729.1:0-19698 GCA_036897405.1 Pelargonium myrrhifolium
AAGAAGATGATGAAGAAGCATTTGAATCTGAGGATGAGCGAGAAGAATATGAATATCCTGAGTGGATTGGACCTAGAATGGGTTCAAGATTGGAGGAGGAGGATGAAGTAGGGTTCCAACCAGCAGCTGAAGATGGTGGAGTATCCGTACTCGAAGCAAGAGTAAAGAGAAAGGGAAAGAACCAGTGCAACCAGACAGTAATGAAACATTTGACATAGAAGATAATGGAGATGAATTCATGGATAGAGATGATTGGGAAAGGCAACCGCTCATAGACTCCGAAAGTAATGATGGTTTACCTCGAATGGTTGACAAACAGAAAGTTTGGAATGACATCAATGACTTGAGGAAAGTTGAGATAGGAGTGGGTTCGAGATTTAAAAATGTGACCATATTCAGAGGTGTCCTAAAACATTACGCTGCGGAGAAAGGCTTTGACTACATGTTCACAAAGAATGAGAAGACAAAGGTAGGGGTTGTTTGTAAGGAGGATGGTTGTAATTTTAGGATTTGGGCTAACCAGACAAAGTCGACAACTGATATGGAGATCAAGACATTTAGGGGTGAACATAGTTGCCAAAAAGCTAGAGTAAATGTCAAGCTTACTTCAAGGTGGGTCGCAGCGAGGTATTTAAGCGACATTAATATAAGTAAGAATATGGACACTGATGAGTTTTAGAGGAAGGTCCAGGCAGAAATTGGGCTTGCTGTTCCAGCTCACACAGCCTACCGTGCGCTGAAAAAAGCAAGAAGTACGAGGCAATGTAAATTTTCATATAATGCTCAACTTTATTTATGTTTGTTCTAGTCATACTTAGTTGTAATAGTTTTGAACTGTAGCTTAAAACCATTGTGTTTGTCATGTGCAGTAGACATTTCTGCTCAATATGCTATTCTTCATTAATATTCTGCCATTATCACTCAAACTAATCCTGGGAGCAGAATGAAGATGATGATTGACCATCACCTTATTGAGGGTGAATAAATGCGTACCCCAAGATTTCTATGCCTGTACATCATATTTGCTTGTCAAAAGGAGGGATTTTTGGCTGGTTGTCGACCCTTTGTAGGACTAGATGGTTGCCATCTCAAAGGCTTCTTTGCTGGACAAGTCTTATCTGCTGTAGCTTGGGACGCCAACGATTAGATGTTTCCTTTAGCCATTGGCATCGTTGAGCAAGAGAACAAGTCGAGTTGGAAATGGTTCTTGAATGAGCTATTTCAGGACTATGGTTCTGATGATGAAAGGGGATGGGTTTTCATGTCGGACAAACAGAAGGTCAGTATCACTTTCAATGTAAACATATTTGTAGTACTTCACTGTGACATAAATACAATAAGCACCCATGTATGTAAATAATTTTTGACAGTAAGCACCCCTGCTTAGTAATAACTTATGACAGGAAGCACCCCTGCATGTTAATAACTTATGACAGGAAGAACCCCACAATTGACAAGTTAACATGTTGTGTTGCAGGGACTAGTAGAATTATTCAAGGATTGGTTGCCTCGGGTTGAGCATCGATTTTGTATGAGACATTTGTACGAGAATTGGTTTGGCAAGTTTAAAAGTGATGAACTCAAGAAGCAATTGTGGGCATGTGCAAAGGCAACGACAGCACTTAACTTCGAGAGGGAGATGGAAACACTAGAAACAATTTCGAAGGAGGCTCATGATTGGCTACGTCTAAGGCCAGCAAAAGAATGGTGTAAGGCTTTCTTTACTACTAGGGCTAGGAATGCATGCCAAACAAATTCAATTTCTGAATGCTTTAACGCATGGATTACAAAGGGTAGGGCATTACCTATTTTAGATTTCTGTGAGTATTATAGAAGGAAGCTCATGGGTAGGTTTTATGTTAGGAAGACGATGTTGAACAATCATCGTGGGTTGATATGCCCTAAGATAGAGAAACTGGTAGAGTATAATAGACGAGAAAGTTGGGAATATTTTGTCCACCCTTGTGGTGATGGGTTGTTTGAGGTGGATGTTAAGGGGAAGACATATAATGTTGATTTGAACTGTACACTTTGTTCATGTTTAGACTTCCAGCTGAATGGTGTACCTTGTAGTCACGCAATAGCATGCATTCTACAAAGTAAGGGTAACCCTCACATGTATGTGAACAAATATTATCATACCAGCACATTTAAGGTGATATGGAGTGGGAAGATATACCCTGTTATAGACAAGGCAGATTGGCCTACAGTACAAATGCCTCGACTACTGCCTCCAATTGTTCGTAAGCCACCAGGCAGGCCAAGAGTTAGGAGAAGAAAGTCTGAAACAGAGAAGGCTAATCCTAACAAGATTACGAAAACCAGATCAGAGATGAGTTGCAGCACATGTAAAAAGAAGGGACACAACTCTAGAACTTGCTCGGCAAAGGACTACGGTGAGACTCCATCAGAAAGGAAGACAAGACAAACTCTGAAGAGGAAAGCAAAAGAAGGGGAAACAAGCAAGGCCACTCCTAAGCAGCAGGGAAATAAAGGAGACACAACAAAGGCAAGTAATTGTATACACAATAATTTATGCTTATTCATGTATCAGTTTGTGCTTGTTCATGATTTGTATATTTGTTCCAGCAGGGGAAGAAAACTCAGTCTGGACAAACAAGCAGGTCGAAGTCAAACCAGCAGCCACATACAACAGAAGCAAGCAAGGCAAGCATTTTTCATGTATATGTGTCATTGTTACATATTCAACACAAATTGTTAATTGTATATGATGATTTCTTATGTTGCATGTATATGATGAATGTATATGATGATTTGATACAGATTGGCAACCAAGCTGAGGCTGCAAGGGGAAGTCAAGCTGAACAAGCTAGGGGAAGCCAACCTGAGTCTGCAAAGGGAAGTGAAGCTCATTCTGTTAAGGAAAGTCAAGGTCAGGACTGTAACACAAGAAGAGCTGCAGCAAGGAGGACTCTGGACAGAAAGAGGAGGCAAAATTATGAAAGGAAGCTAAAGAAAATGGGTGGAATCATACCTACAACTTCTGTGCCTCATCATCCAGCTCCTATGCCTCCACATACACAGCCTTCTGTGCATCCACCACCTCCACAACCACAGCCACTTGTGCATCCATCAACTATGCAGCAAAAGCCTTGTGTGCCTCAGTGCAATCCTCAACAACCATCTAATGAAGTGCCTGAGTGCACTCCTGAAGAAATAGAGGTTAAAAAACAAGCAGCCATGGAAAGGAGGGAAAACATATTGGAAAAACAAAAACATCAAGCTTGGGTACCAGGTGTGCCAAGGTCAAAGAGACAAAAACTTCAGGTTATTAGAAAAGTGATGCACTCTGAAAAACAACAACCACAGGTAAGCAATATGACATTAACTCTTGAAATTCATTGGAATTGGACATTTAAACATGTGCTATGCTTTTGTGTCAAATTACAGGTTGGAGGAGTATCTACTCTTAAAGTGCAGCAGCCAATAGAGTCAACTACAAGTGTTGGCCTAGCTGAATCAGAACTCAACCACTTACGAGATCATCAGGTTACCATCTTCTTCTTCATTCTGTGCAGATCTTGAATTCTGGGTTTGCATACATATTTCTGTTTCATTTTTCCCCTTTCTTGCTTTGATGACCAACATATACTCAACATAACTCACCTGTGTTGTTGATGTAGTGGCACTTTACCCAAATTTTAACTCAACCAACCCACAATGGCAAAGAAAAAGGGAAAGGAAGAACAGATGCCGGAGCATCAAGGTTCTCTGCTGAAGCTAGGTTTTCTACAAAACCAATGAGGGAAGATAGAGATGTAATGACAGTGAACTCCCAACCAGAAATTAGGTCACCACCATCAACTCAAGGAGGACCACACAGCCAACCTTGAATTGTTGCTTTCTGGTTCAATATTTTTGTGTTCTCTACTCTGCAGCCTTGCATTGGGTGATAAAAGAATCTACTTTTGGGTTTTCTGTTGTACCAAGTCATGTGCATAGTTTTTAGCACTTTGGACAATTTATGCACCCCTTTTGTGTTTCTAAGACTATGTCATAATATTTGCTCTGATAAATGGAACATGCTTTATGAATTTCTTCTTCATCCAGTGGAATTTTTAATGTATTGTCATATATTTCATTGCCTTACTATTGAATTCTACAAAATTTTTGATTTTAAGTACTTATATGTTGAATTTTTTATGACAGTAGCACCCCTATATGTTTTGACTTATGACAGAAAGCAACCCTGAAGTTTCATAAGTTGTGACAGAAAGCCACCCTGAACTTTCATAAGTTATGACAGAAAGCACCCCCATTTGTGTTCCCTTCTGCATAAAGCACCCCTCCATTGTTGTAACTATTGCCTCCACATTCTTGTCATACAAATGACAAATTCCAGAGAGTTTGCAAATATGACATTCCATACCATGTATACAATTGCATTACCAAACAATTGTCAACCATGTAAGCAAATACAAAAAACTTCCATTACAAAACATACTTCATATACAAAAAACTTCCAATTACAAAACAAGTGCATCATTACAAAAAACTCCCATTACACAAGTTCACCAATACAAAAGCTGTAACTTGCCAATTTTTTTCCCAAACCACAGAGTACCATAACAGAGTTCCAAACCTTACATATATTAACAAAACATTCTACCAGTACATAACCAAGATGTGTACATTTCCAACTACCATACATTCATCATACCTAAACACAATTCAAGCTAGGTGTTCACATAAGCAAAACCATCAGAACCCATTTTACAAAAAACCCAAATGTCATTATCAATGGAGTCATCCCACAATCCCAGTTCATGTACTCTGTTTTTTCTCTTTCTCCAATGCCTTCAACAATTTTCCCTTCAGTAATATATTCTCCTCCATTAGCTCTTCATTCATCTCATTCACTCTTTCAATACAAGACTCCAAATCCTTGATTTTGTCAAATAACCCAGGGAGCATTCTTCTCCCATAACCACATGGTTCAGGATCTATCCAGTCAAAAAAATTACACTTGAAATTGCTCTACAACCAATAACAAACAATGGTAAGCAATGTTCAACAACACCCACAAACTCAAATTCCCAGATCATGAATGTTCCACATTTAGGGTTCCCGGTTCATTCAAAATTATAAATACATACAATGGAAATTCAAAATATAGGCTTACACTGTATTTCCCACACCCAACAAATCTTCGCCCAGGATTTTTAGTCGACCACGATGTTCTAATTGGGGCAACAGCACCACACTTGCAGATGAACCCTGTGTTCCCAGACGAACACGATTTTGATCTCGACTCTTCCATATCTCTTCAAAACTGAAGCCTCACGTCCACTATCCTTCAGCCACAGCTCTTCCTCAGCAACTTCCACTATCCTTCCGCCACAGCTCTACCTCACCAACTTCCACCTCCAAATCGCTGCAGCACACAAAACCCACCAAAACCAATGAAGAAGATGAAGATTTAAACATATGGGACTTCAGGGGCATTTCCGCCATTTAAAAAAAATATTGATCACCTGCATAGCACGTGATCAACTTATTGGTGATTTCCGTTAAGTTTAACTGACGGAACCCTCTTTGGATACTTCAGGGGTGCTTAAAGTCATAGACCAAACTTCAGAGGTGCTTTTTATAGAAACTCAAACAACAGGGGTGCTTACTGTAATTTTCCCTATAAATTATAACTTAAAAATTCATTAGTGAGGGACAAGGCAAACAGTGAATACAAGTGTATATAGACACTGGGCTTTTAAAGTCAAAATGACATAATTGCCCTTACATCCTTAGTACACTCGTTCACTTCGAGACGATCTCGCCAGTAAAGAAGAGAACCATACAGACGAGAGTAGCTGAAAATGTTATGTACCACACTCTTCACCTCCCCGCTTCCGGCAACCCCATCCCGAATCATCGCCGGAAAACGCCGCTATGTCAGCCCTAGAATGGACGCCCAACCCAAATCCAACCCTAATCCCCTCAACGCCCTCACTAACCTCCTGTGGGGCCCATCGCTGCCCCCGGGCCTCCTCATCTCCGCCGTCCGATCATCCTGGCACGCCGCGTGGCAGCTCATGATGTCCCAGCTCGCCCCCTCCGATTCCTCCGGTAATTACTCCCGACCCCCCTCCCGGTTTCGCGCCAATCCCAACTCCCCGCACAAACCCGGCGCTCTCCATCTCTACGTGGGCCTCCCGTGCCCGTGGGCCCACCGGACCCTCGTGGTCCGGGCCCTCAAAGGCCTGGAACACGCCGTGCCCGTCTCGATTGCGTCCCCGGGCACGGACGGGTCGTGGGAGTTCAAGGATGGGGTTGTCCCCGGGTCGGATATGGTTGTCCCTGGGTCGGATAAGGCCAATGGGTGCAAGACATTGAGGGAGGTGTACGGGCTGAGGAGAGGTGGGTACGACGGGCGGTGCACGGTGCCGATGCTGTGGGATGTGGAGAGGAAGGAGGTGGTGTGCAATGAGAGTTATGATATCATTGAATTGTTCAATTCGGGGCTTAATGGGTTGGCCACCAATCCGGGTTTGGATCTTTCACCGCCTTCGCTGAAGCAAGAGATTGAGGATTGGAATCGGATCATCTACCCCAATGTGAATAATGGTGTTTATAGGTAATCAATATTTTGGATCCATCGTTATCATATTATCTTGCATTCGTTGGCGGAGCCAGGGTGGGCTGTAGTAGGCATGTGCCCACCCCATCGTCCCTAAACTATTAAACTAGGGTTAGTACGTTTAATTCATCATACTCATTGACTTGTCAAATCTCGCCTAAAATATTTTAACCAGTGTTAGTTGTTCAACAATTTAGACTTGGTCTAAAAAGTATGCTCACATTGAGTTTCAAGTCTAGCTCCGTCAATACTTGCATTGTATGTAACTATACTGAAAATTGGTAGGTGTGGATTTGCTCAGAGTCAAGAAGCGTATGACATTGCTGTGAATGGGCTGTTTAGTACGTTGGATAAGCTGGATGATCATTTGGGTGGGTCGAGGTACTTGTGTGGAGATACACTTACGCTCGCAGATGTATGCTTGTTTACTACATTGATCCGATTCGATCTTGTTTATAATGTTCTGTTCAAATGCACCAAGAAGAAGTTGCTTGAATATCTGAACCTCCATGGATATTTGTGTGACATTTATCAGGTACATTTGCTTGTAGTTCTTTAGTATGATTGGAAACCAGTGAATATATGCCTGTTCTATGTTGTCTTATTAGTGATCTACAAGTAGTAGAATAATACATTGATTGCTTTGGATTAGAAGTTAGAACAAAACTAATAGCTCGTGCTTACATTTCTCTTCAAAAATGATTGCATAGTCTATGCACTTTGGTCTTTGACACAGGGTGTCATCAGTTTGATGATCTTTTCAGGGTCAATTAACAGTTTTTTAACATCAATCTATAAGTTGTGCCACTGAATATAGTAGTTAGAGCATGTAGATTTTGTTTATTTCTTATTGTGAAATTGTTATATTTGCATATTATGGTACAAAGTTCTTTTTCTTTTTCTTTTTTGAAACAGGAACAAAGTTCTTAATTAGCCCAAGACATGCATTCCCTTTTCTTATATGGATAATTCTAAAATCAAGTTTGTTTATTCCCTGAACAGAGACCAAAGGTATCTTCCACTTGCAACTTATCTGCAATTGCGGACGGGTATTACAAAACGCTCTTTCCACTGAATCCTGGCAGCATCCGGCCGATCGTGCCATCTGGATCTGAGCATGAATTTATATCCAGGCCACACAATAGGGAGTCGCTAACATTAGATAATCCTGTAAAAGTATATCAATCCTAATGACAATATTTGTTCCACAAATTTATCCAGGCCAGTGTAAATACCCTATCTCTTGCTTATTGTTCTTGGAGATTGGATGAGAATGCTACCAATTACACAACAATATTCCTTGTATGCACTGAAAACGGCCAAAAATAAGTACTGTTTCAGGCTTTCAGCTATCCAACTATACATTAGTAAATTACCCAAAAATAAAAATTGAAATGGACAATTGCTAACAATGCATTTTTATTGCCGAGTAAAAAATATTTCTTTCCTCATCTTTTTTGGGACATAATACAGATCAGGATCGAAATGCACATTCTCTAATTTACCAACAGCCCTAGGGGTCAAACACGATCTAAATATATATTTTTTTTTTCCGAACAATCTCCACACAGATAAAAAGGAAGAGAAAAAGATACCGGTACAAAATATCCAAAACATGTTCTCAGCAATACAATTGTTTACCAAGTGACGCAGGTTAGCCAGCATTTTGGAAGAACTTATTTTCATCAGTACTACAGCATACCACATCTACTCATCTTGTAGTTACTGCAGATCTAGACCCTGCACATTGACAAGAATATGGTGACCAACGTCAACAGCAGCCGTTGGAAAACTATGAACTGCTAATATACTCTTAACCAGCAGAGATGCATACCAATGCAAACTACTCCAAAAACATTACTACAGGAAGTGGCTACATAATTACATATAATGGCATACTTACTATTTGATCGGTTCATGTTCCTGCAGAACTTACTGCCACATCCACATCGGAATGGTTTGACAGGATGATCCTGGTCATCAAAGTCAATGCCATAATCCTGCACACACATCATGTAAACAAAATACGCATAAAAACCCAGTGCTCTTGTATGAATTAAGTTTTCAAAGAACAGTTGAAAATTCAAGTTAGTTGTAATATGAACTGACACATAACAAAATGATTTAAAATCCAAGAGCACCACATATTATCTCTATATAAAAAATAAAAAACCTTAATAGGCAAGGACCAAGTGTGGGCCTGCTAAAGAATTTAAAGACAGTATGAGATGGTACAGGCACTCAAGAATTTGATCAAATGAAGTAGACAGATTGGCAAATAATGAGAAAAATCAATTGCTTTGCATAGCCGAAAGATTCAAAGAGGTCATTACACTTTGCTAGTGCCACAACTTGAAATAAGTTTTAAAAATGATGCCAGTGTAAAATCGGGCATAGCTTTGAAGCGAGAAGCAGGTTGTATGACCTGGGTGTGGGGGTGCTTTCTTTTTCCTTCTTAGAGTTGTAGTTGTGGGCTAAAAAGAGTTGAGCATAATAATACAATTTCAACTTGCACAGCATGAACGGGCATTCTTAAACACTAGCACATTTCATGTTTCAACCTTTTGTTTCATTCACAGTTCAGATCAGTACTATTTTTTATTATGCTTTCCTCTTCATTATTGGGAACAGTTACTCACTCGAGTCAGCTCTTCCAATGCATCAACTTTTCTTGTTGTGAATAACGCAACCTGCATAAACAGGAAAACATATGGCACGCTTGATTAGACTTCCTATGGAGATTAAAGTAAAAAAAAAAAAAAACAGCTATTAAATTGCAAACACAGCTTTTAGGATTCCGTACATGATAGTAGCTATGATCTGGGGTCTCCACTTCAACTGGGATCTCAACCAAGTTTGCATCTAGACATCTAAAAGGGGAAGATACAACTATCAATTTTTTCTGTAAACTGGATTCTTACAAGTAAGCGATATCTATCTTGTCTAACTTTGGCAAGTTAGATTTCATCATCTGTGACATAAGAAATAACACTTCCACCTTTTTAACGTGCATGTAATGTGAGAAACACAGAATTACCTATGATTTATAAACCTAGCAACATTCCCAAATGCTGTTGAGTCCAAGCAGAGAGCTTTTTCATCCTCTACAATTCCCGAACCCCAACCTGCATCTAGTAGCACTGGGTAGGAACGCTTCTTGGAGCTTCGCATGTTCCTCTCATACAACTCCATATTGGTCAATATCTCCCCAACATACTCACATACAAATGCACCCTTTGGCAGCTCCTCTAATGTTCTAAGACCCCATCCTTTTCCATCAGGTGTCATGAACACCTGAAATGTAGAGCAAAAAAATGAAAAGAGAATATTGAACATCAAAGGTCTTGTATCAGCAAATTTTGGCAAATCATGATAGTATTATATGTATTCAAATCAAAATCCAAAGACAGCTGATTATGAGAGCATAAAACATTCAATACATGCTTAGCTGCAGCTTCAGGGTTGAAAAAGATAAAAATATAATTCACATATAAACAAATAAATTTGAAGTTCCAAGCATCATATTAAACCTGTAACTTGTACTTTATGCCCCGTTGCACCACTCGATTGCCGCACTTCTGCATGTTACATCCACACTTTCTCCAACACTCTTTAATAAACTTCCTTTTCAGGTGACCTTTGCATGGTTCCAGAACATCATCCTTCTTTGATTTTTCAACTGGGCATGCTTCACAGTAGTAGTGGTGTTGCTTTTGAGGTTTATGATTCACCGCCACACACTCTTCTAGGAAGCAATCCTTGACAAGCCCTTCTGATGTATATGCATACTCACCCCCAGTCTCATTTGCACAAGCACAAGGTGTGGATGATTCCAGACAATCACCAGTACAAGTAGGACAGCCATTCTCATCCCTAATTTGATAAAGAGTGAAATTTACACAAGCATTATGATAGACAAAATTTTGAGGTATGTAGTGAAATGATGGTGGACGCTCCTTGTTTATTTCATTCACCCATGAAATGTTAACCTTTTCTTCTCCTTTTGTTATGTCATTCATATCATGGAGAGATCGTAACTCGTTAGCTGTTGGTTCACACTGTGGAATAACCACTAAACTCTCTGAGTTTCCCACATTGCTTTCTGCACCACCATTCACAATAATTTTATTACTTCCCTGCACATTGTCATCCAAACAATTCAGAGCTGGTGGAAGTTTTGGAATTTGTTGTGTAGTCATATCAACAGATATGTGGCCATTAGGAGATAACCCATTACACATAATATGAGTAGTGCTTAAGGTCTCCATGTTTTCTCCAATATGAAGAGCATCTTGGGCTGTTGGTTTCTCCACTAGATCAAGAGCAGGGAAAACATTCATAGACTTTTCCTGTAATTCAGGAGTTGAATTAGTTCCCTATGCCAGAATGCTATTGCAAATATCTTTCATCAAAGTTCATAAATGAAAAGTTTGGATCAGTTGTTTATATGATTGGAGGCACTCATCTAGAGTCTAGAATAGGCTTATGGAAATTGGAAGTACCAAAGTTGCAACTCAGAAATTTTCACCTCTCCCAACGACGAGGAGGCAATCTCCATTTTAGAAGGAGATTCCTCTGCAACAGTTGCAAGTTCGCAGTGAGTTCTTGTCTCGCTTGATAAAGCTATAACATCATGACCCCTATTTCCTTCATCAACCAGTACAGATGGAGGTTCCAGACCATTTGAATGTTTGGTTGAAACAATATTCACACCTAAGGAGTCCCCATTGCTTATCTGATCTGTACAGGTTGAATACAACAGAATGACTTCAAAAAAGTGTCATATAAATTTGAACATATAATAACTTTTATACCCAGCAACATGTTCCTTTCAACAACTGGCGATAGCTCGCAATTAATATACTATTATTGGCATAGTCAATATTTCTATCATATAACCCAAAAGAACATATTGAGTTGAATTAATGTTTCTCACATATTGATATTTCACTTGCAAATATTCTCATTTCTGAAATTGCGTGAAGAAATAATGCAAACTTAAAGTTAAGCTTGTGTGTGTGTGCGCGCGCAGTTGAGAGAGAGAGAGACTGAAAAATAGTACATCTTTAAATAATGAGATAATAACAAAAGAAACCTAATCAAAGCAGAGGCATAATAAGAAGGAAAGAAAACCAGACAAAGGAAGGTAATACTAAAATTTTGGGTAGGAAGCCATTAAACTTCAATCCAACTTCAGTCGAGCAAAGTCCTTATTTTTAATAGTCGTTTTATAAAATTTTAAGATAAAAATGTTGACAGAATTGTTAGTCTAATAAAAAGGTATGTTAAATTCATCAAAAACATTGGTTAACCCTGTCTTAAGCAAGGTTCCAGAATTTATTATTTTTGGAAAATCCCTCTAAGTTGAAACTCAAGAGTTGAGTTGAGACTACAAAGATATTTTTACTGAAAACTTTAATGTGCTTTTTTCAACAAAAGAAAATATTGATACTATTAAAACTGAACCAGAATGACAGAACATGAAAAGAAGAGAGGCTCACAAATCCATTTAAAACACACAAATATTAAACTTTTTTTAAATTTCTAATTTTATACTGTACAGATTTTGTTTCTAGTAATAAATGAATTGTATTTAACCATCATTCACTTCACAATAAGGTGATAGTTATTTACATTAGAAAATTGATACAGAATAGCTCTGACAGATGAATTATTAATATTTTCTTTTCTTTTTTTATCACTGTTTTGTAATTGGCATATTACAAAAGGCCTGATCTTGTAGAAGTTAATAGCAAAAAAGACTTTCATAAGCAGCAAACATCCTTCAAATCAGAAGGTCATCCATTTAAGGTTAATTTAGTCTTTCTTCTGATACTACTTTGGTATTTGTGATGAAATAAGAATTTGATTTTTTATTTTTGATTTTTGCTTTTAGGCGATTTGAAGACCTTTAAACCTTTAAAATGTGACCACGGGCACTCAAAAGAAAGACCCTTACTTACGATAGCCAGACATTTATGGAATAAGTTGCAACACAGTACACAATCGCTTAGTTCAAATCAGGTATTGATCTCCTTCATCTTTGTTCTATTTTTTGTTCAGTAGGATAAAACATTTTCCTGATCAGGGAAGTATATAATACCATATAAGAGGTCTTAAGTATTTACTGGTTTCTGACAGTAAACAATAGTAACCTAACAACAAAATTGGAGAATTCAGGTTTCACAAACATTTACCTGGATGTGAGACAGCAATAGGAACCTCAAAGGTTGGCGTGTCATCAGTACAAGGCTCATCTTTGGGTTTGATTAATGCAAGAGTATCAGGCGCCTTCTGTTTGGGCAATAGAAGAGTGCCAGGTTCAGCAGTTGGTTCCTTGGAATGCACTGGTTGGGATCCTCTATCAGAAACAGGCCTTTTCTCCCTGAGAGCAACTTGAGGTGAGAGCGGATGAGTACCTCCCTGCATTGCAAAAGACTTGAGTGAAACAGGTTGCTTATGCCTGCTTTGAGTGTTCGGCCACGTTCCAAGAATCTGGGATTTATCCCTTACCTTTTCAATAGCAGGCTGAGGTGTTTCCTCCTCCTCGACTTTGGGCCTTTTTAGTGTTGGTCCACCCATTCTGGGGCTGTGATTGCTCACAGAAGATGAAGCATGTCCTTCCTGGCCCCTCAAGCGCAATCTTTTTAAGGGACGCTCAGGCTCCTCATGCACCTGAGCTCCTTCCTCCAAGTCTTCCTCCTGCTAGATAAGTAAGTGGTTGAGATGTATGACAAGAAACCAGAATTCAAACAACCAAGGCCAGAGGAGAAATGAGAGACATACACCAGTAATCCTAGATTTCATCTTCTGCTCTGATGCCTAGTACAACAAAATCAATATTCATAGTTATATGAGAATCAAATAGATGAGGAAGGATAAGCAGACTAAAATAAGAGGAGAATAAAATGCACCTTAGTTTCATCCTCGTCAAATATAGCATCTGCAAGAACACGGTAATTTTCTTGTTCAATCATTTCCCAGTTTTTGTCATACAATTTCAGAAGTCTCTTTAAGACTGGTTTCACTTTTATTTCAGTAATTCCAAGATCCCTCATTGCACGGTAGGCTGCATGAACTTTTGGATTTGGTGCCATTGCTAATCAGATGCTGGAATTTCTTCTGGAGATTCTCAAATAGCAACCTACATTTTTCCATGGGTATAATTGTAACACAAGAGGGGATAAAGAGTAAATTGATGTGAAGTCGATTCTCAATTTTTTGGTGTAATGTGACAAACAGGAAAACAAATGTATTCTCAGCTCTCTCAAACAAAATTATCATGCTAAAAGATTAGACACACAATTGTAAGGCAGAGTAAAAATAGGAATAAATTAAAAAAAAATAATAATAATAAAATGACACAACTATTAGTTCAACCCCAAAACCTGTTTATTCTCAATATCTTATCTCAAATTCAGTAAGTCTCTACTCTCTAATAAATTATAGAAGGTACACAACATCCCAACCATATATCTCAACTTGTTCACTAACAAGGTAGCACCAGGCCAAACATAATAGGATATCTAGCTTACGGAAAAGTACAACTCTAAATGAACCAAACTTGTTACTTGGCATAGAGCTTGCACACACAACATAGATGTTCTTAGCATTACTGTTGCATATCATGCTGACTGCATAGGGTCAGTAAAAGGTCAGTCTTGCTTCATGATACACTTAATAGCAGTATATCTAAAAGTAATACCAAGGCCGATGATTCAAAAATTTGCTGGCCCAACAAAATCTGCAATGCAAACTACATATTAAGCAACACAAGACACCTTCTCACCAGAACTTAATTTAGCCAGTTCCAGTTTGCTTCAATACCTTTCCCCTTTTTATTGTAGCATGGCAATACTGATTTCAAAACTCTCTACTGAATAGGCAATGCAAAACCAAACTCATACGAACTGGGAAAACAAAATAGGAAAACGCATGCAAGGTAAATGACTAGCTTAAAATTGAAAAAAGAGAGGAAAAGAAAACATAAATCTTCTCACCAAGCCAACTTCAGATGCACTCGTGCCGGTAATCACCAACTACAAACACTTCAAAAACAAATACAAAAGATGAGAAATCACAAGATAGAAAAATCAAGCTAAACAGCATATCAAAATTTCATTAGCTCAATCCACCATAACCAAAATTCTCACATTTTCTCTTCCCCTTCTTCTAGCTACCAAACAGAACCAGCACAGAAATTCTCTCAAAGCAATGTATGTACCTCACCGAAGCAAGCCCTACCATTTCCCCCAAAAAACTCCTAAACCCAAATTGAGAAAACGTGTTTATTTAGGGGAAGAAAAAAAAAACGATTTTGATCGATCAGGAAGGATCGAGGACGCGAAGCCGAAAAGGGTTGTAAGAAAGCAGAAAAAATGGAGACAGGGAAACGAAACTCACCAGCATTTGGAGTTATGGAGATGGAAATTAGGAGAGCAGAGACTAGAGAGTGTGTTTTGTCAAATAGGGCTTCAGAGAAGAAAGAAGACATATACGGAGTATATTACGATTATATTGTACGAACTCCTTTGAAGTGGAACTATTAATGGTATCAATCCGCACGTGCGCGCGTGAAACACTCTCTACAACAGCGACTGGTGTTTGACTTTAGATTAATGGAAAAACTGTAAAAGTAGACTAGCGGCAGTGTGTCAGAGTCTCAGGGACTCGGATGTGTAATCAATAACAATAGAGGCGCGTGGGTTTACGTAGTGGGAGTGTGACGGCGCATTGTGAGTCGGAGAGAAAAGGTTGTGTCATCAAAATACTACCTCCGTCTTCAAATTCAAATAATAATAGTTTTAGAGATTTTCACATATATTAAAATAATAAAATAAATGACATTTTTATCGTTAGATAAAAACATAAAAATCATCCTTACTAATTCACTGCTTAATAAGTTATACATAAAAAAAAATCATCTTTCGTGGGACTAAAAAAATAAAATCATGACTGAAGGGTATTATTAAAAGTTCACGTGTATATGTTTGTTAAAAGTAGAAAGTGATACTTATTTTGAAACAAAAAGTAGACTCTAAAACGACTCTTATTTTGAAATGGATATAGTAATAGAAAGGCGCAACTCTGGATACCGTGTTATGGGTCATAACATATTAAGACCCAATTGAGACTGACCACGTTTGATCTGGTTCGAGTCTTAACTTAATTATGGAGTACTATTTATTTTGGATTATCACAATTGGCAAAGAAAACTTCTAGGGGAGATGAAGGTAACTTTTGATGCATAACTTTTTGGGGTGGGGAAAGGTTGCGAAGGAGGATGGGTGTGTAGAGGTAGTCGCGGGGAATGGAAAGGTGGTGGTTGCAGAGAATGGATGGGAGAAGAATTTCATGCTTATGTTGTTGAAGCTCTTGCCCTACGAGAAAGTATGCAATGGGTTCTACAAAATGGTCACTCCTACGTGAATTTTGAAGGCGATTCATCTACAATTATCAAGGATGCTCAAGGTACTGAAAAAGATATGAGTTCTTATAACTTGATCATTGAGGATTGTCGTTATGTAGCGAGATTTTTTGAAAAAAGTTACATTTTCCTATGTTAAACAACATTGAACTCATTTGTCCACGACATAGCTCGCGCAGCTGATATGAGCCATGATTGTAATTGGTCTCAATTCGATACCCCTCCGGCTGGACCCAAAGCATGTGTTATGACTTATTTTAGGTTGTTTCGGGAACATGGAGTTGATTTGAAATTATGGATTTGAAATGTTGTATTTCAAATAAAAATACGATGTTTGAAAAATTATAGAATTTCAAATGACAATGTAAAAGTTGTCATTTGAAATCTCATGTTCTAGGCATGTACTAAAATTCTATTGGTTTTGACTCAAATCAAAATTATTGGAGTTCTCAAACACTTGATTTGACTCAAATCCAAATTATTCTATGCGGTTTGAATTCGAGACTTTAAAGAAAATCTAAAGTGATTAAACCGTTTGACCCAACATTTCTTGATGATTGCACACTATCTTTAAGAACAACTAACATTGTCACCTGTTTCTAGTCCAAATTGGTCAACTTATTTGTCGCTATGTTATTTTATCAGTATGCATAGTGTTGATCTCCTCTTCTCCATCTTATATTTTGACGACTCTCTCATTCTTCTTGAGATACCTAACATGTAAGCTCCCGAGATAGCTTTATCCGCATGCATAGTGTTGATCCCCTATTTATTTATTTTTTCTAGAAGACCTAATTTAGTTCATGAACTTTTGTGCTTGCACTTAATTTGGTTTTTGAATTTTTTTTTTACCCAAAATAGTTCATGAACTTAGTGTTTTTAAAAGCGCAAAGCACACTGTGAAGCGCGGGCTTTATCGAAGTGGAACTCACGTCAATTCTTATTTATTTAAAGAAAATATTAATTTAACATATATATATATATATTTAAATACTTATGTTATGATGATAAAAGTATTATAAAATGACACCATTATTCATAATATATAAACTTTTCAACTCTTTCAACCAAAAAAAATAAAACAAGTTTAAGTTAAAACTTAAATTATAAAATAGTTTCACTTAAAGTTAGATAACTTTATTTTATAAAAAGAAGAAAAACAGTTAAATTTTAATCATAATGATCATCATCACGAAGAGATGCGAAATCATCATATTGTAAGTGTTACAATTCAAGCTCAAATAGTTTCCCAGGGGAGAATCAAAGGTTTCAAGCTCTTTGCAATTGTTCTAGATGATATTTTGATATATTTTATGCGTAAAGGTGCTTTTTTGTGGGTTTTGAACGTTAAAATCATATAGCATTCGTAAAGGTAGGAAGTTGAAGGGTTTTTAAATTTTTTCAATTACTAAGATAAGGTCCATAATAATTAATATGAATGTTAAATAAAAAGGTTCAAATGCGCGGCTTTCGCATGTTTCAAGGGGTTTCATTGAAGGGACTGAGCTTCTTAAGAAGCGAAGCCCAAGAGTGGGGCTTCGAGGTTAAGCACAAAGCATAGCGCGAAGCGCGCACTTTTTAAAACACTGCCTAAACTTTCGTGTTTGATCCCAATTTAGTTCAAGAATTTTTTTTTTTTACTCAAAATGATACATAAACTTTCAAATATTAACCATAGATGAATTGACCCAAAATGGTCATTGCTATTAGAGTTTATACCAAAAGTGTAGGGACCAAATTGGATCAATATTTGAAAATTCAAGGGCTATTTTGGGTCAAACACAAAAGTTTATGTACCAAATTAGGTCGATATTTTAAAATTTAGGGACCACTTTGGGTCAAACACAAAAGTTTAGTGACCTAATTGGGTCCAAACACGAAAGTTCATGGACCAAATTAAGTTTAAACACGAAAATTTGGAAACTATTTTGGGTCAAAAAAAGTTCAATGACCAAATTAAGTCTTTTATTTTTGCGCAAAAAAAATGTAACAGGTATGTCGTCGCTGATGACGGTCGTTTAGGGTTTGCGACAACCACTACTTGCTCATCACAAAGACGACACGACGTCAAAATATGATGACATAAATATCATATATGAATTCAAAATATTAAAGAAAATACATACATATGAATTGAAATGAGAATAACGTTTGAGTTGTTTTTGAGATCGTACGAGTATGTTGAGAACTTAAGAGTAAGAAAATGTCATGTGGAAAGTACATAATGAAAGATAATAAAATTTCCATTAAACTGATGATTTACGAATGAAGTGAAACATATACAACATAAATGTTACGGAAATAAAACAAGTGCAGTCATTTGTTATGGGATAACATGGCGGGAAGTAAAATGTTACGAAATTGAAAAGTGTAGTGATTTGTTTTGGGACATCGTAGATTTATAGTAAATAATAAGAAATTTAAAAAGTATAGTCATGTGTTCTAGGAAATCATATGGAGGTTTGTAATTATCCCTCATTTTAAACTTCAACATGCCTAATCCTGAAATCAAGGAGAAACACTCTGCACAATGGATTGAAACCAAGTACAGGTAAGTGGTAAAGTGGACATCTAAAATAAAAAAAAAAGATGAAAGATTTAACCTTTATACCAAAGATTAGGAGAGTGCTTCACACAAACAATGAGAGAATTGGTTTCAGAGGTAATGATAGGGCCAAAATCAGCAACAGTGCACACTAATTGGGGGAGTAGTATTGTTCCATAAATTATGTAATTCATAACTTTGTTACAGGGCTTAACAAGAAGCCAGAAACGAGTAAATTTTAAATCCATTGTAATTCATCATAAAGTGCAAAACTTTGTTCATTCTGCAAATAGGAGGGTTTGCGTCAATATGGATCGCAATCACCATTACATGAACTCCTAAAACTACCATTAATCCTTATTCCGAACTCAAAAAACCCTAAAATAACACAGAGTAAGCAATTATCGGCCCAAATTGAACTGAACCCCTAACAGTACAACCGCACATACTGATTTAAAATACCTGAATCGATCGTATCTAAGCTTTGAGCGACGGAGGTGCGCCGAGGAGGGTCTGCTGCTGCAGCTCCATCTCCGTGAATTGCTGCTCGCGGTCCATGGCGATGATGAGGGGCACCACCAGTATGAGGAACGATGATCCGGCGATCCAGGCGGCCTTTCCGGTGCTCTTTAGGAGCTTCTTCGATATAAAGGAAACGTCCGACGCCGCTTGCTTGCCCATGGAGACGGCGGAGGAGTTGGACACCTTGGAGACGACGCTTGATCCCGACTTGCTCCGCTTCTTCGGGAGGGACACTCCGCCTCTGCGTGCTTGCGATGTACCCATCTCTCTCTCTCTCTCAACTTCCAAGCAAGGGTTTTGTGAGGGTTTATGCTCCTATTGTTCTGTGTGTTGTGTTAAGCTCTAGGTTGGGTTTAGGTTTATCGTTCTTTTTTCTGATGGGCCGTAGCCCATGGGCCGAGATCCATACAAGTTCAACTGTCATCACTACACGTACAAGTCTACAATTAAACAGGAATTTGGGAGCAGCACCACTTTCTCTTTCTGTGTTAATTTCGTTCTGAACCAGTAAAGGTGCTATTTCCACACATTCAATTACTTTTCCACACCATTTTATTTAGTGTGACAATATTGCCCTTTTATTTATTTATTACTTTAACTCAACAAAAA
>JAYMTK010000730.1:0-19693 GCA_036897405.1 Pelargonium myrrhifolium
AAAGTAAGTTGTAACTATTTTAATTAAGTTAAAAAATAAATTAAACGAAGCCACCTAAGAAAATTCTCATGCTAATTTGACGTGTTTCAATATTTCGCGCTAACATCTTTTCGTCTTCATTCTCTTGATAAATCTCTTGTTAAATATTGAATTAGTTAGAGACATTATATTTTCTGTTAGTGAATAGGTTGATTTTACATTTCATTTGTATTTCAAATTTCAAAATAAAGACTAGAACACGATAACACCCCAAATGTATGAGTGGAAACATTCAACGTTAATTACGAGATTTTAGACATCTACTTTTGTGTGCTTTGATATGAAAAAAGAAATACTATGACATAGAGTGATGAATTACTACTATTCTCATTGATGGAATATTAGAGATATAAAATAATTTTTTTTTTCTAAAGAACAATTTAAGACGTCATTATCCATCAAAAAAAATTAAGACGTCATTAGAGAGTCAAATACAATATTATAATCTTTAAAATTTTACTTTGTAATAAAATGCAATTGTGAGAGATTTTTTTATGTAATAAGAGAGCAAGAAGTCTCAATCAACTTATTAATGGTTGAAGTTCAGCCGAAACACAAAAATTAAATTTGAGTAGACGTTTCACGCTTATAAATTCATTGAAATGAATACGAGTGTTAATTCATGACATATCAAATTCTCGTAAGCTTGACAACCTATATTGATGAAGATCATCCCTGTCATGTAATAATGTGTTTTGAAAGTACAAAGTAAATCACCATATTAAAGCCTAGTAACCAATTCTATCAATCAAGTTTGGAAGTATTTTTTACCAAACTTTAGCACAAGATTTCAATGGAGAAGAGGATTTCAATATATTACCAGTATTTGTTTGTGTGCAATAAAATAGGTAGCTAGACATGAAAAATTTGTTGTTATCGTGCTAAAGACCAATACTATTCACATATTGTGACGCTTGAGCTATTGATTGGCTTTCAACCAACTGTAAATGTCAATCAACTCTGCATGATTAATTTAAACTACAACCGAAAATAGAAACACTTTCTTATGAATTTAATTTGGCTCACCGCACTTGACATTAATCTTAGAAAAGGAAATTTAATTATGCATGATATTGTAAATATTTATAGTAAGTTATAGATTAAACATCCATATAGATTAAATATGTATCAATAATTGATTGTAATAAAAAATCAAACAAACAGGGGCAAATATGACAAAAGTAGAAGAAGAACATCAATTTTGTATTTAAAAAATTGTAAATTTGTAATATTTTAAAGGAGTTATTTAGAAATAGTTGAAACAAGAGGGGTCAAAATGTCATACCACCTAAATTCAGGGGTAGAACAAGTAATTATAAAACGCTGCGGAGATGATATAGAGTTTGTGTGAGTGAAGTCAGCATTTGGTACAATTTAAGTCAGATTTGGAAGTAAATTAGCGTCGTCGTTCGAAACCCCTCCGAGAGAGAGAGAGAGAGAGAGAGAGGTTGAAGAAGAAAACCCTTTCCTCTGCTTCACCTTCCTCACTCCATGCGAGAGCAAAAGCTCGATCAATCTTTAAACGACTTCGTTTTTCAATTCTGAAAATGGCCCAAACTCTTGAGGAGCAGCTCCAGGAGGTCGGATCCAAGCTCGGCACTCCTCCCTCCAACAAAGACGCGCTCGTCAAGCTCCTAAAGGTTCACATTTTTGTAGTTTCGCCACAATTTGTTTTGAAAGCCTCAATTTTGTTTTTCTTCTCTTTCTTTGTTTTGGAAAAATTGTATTCCTGTATGGTTGGTTAAATTCTGTTACTTTCTGCTTGCTTGGGCGCAAACTGAGAAAAGGTAGCGTTGGGGAAGCATAATTTGAGTTTCATGTGTTTTGATATTGAATTGCTTTGCTCAAGTTAGCTTAGTAATTGTGTCCGGATTTGTAGGGTTAGGTGTTTCGTCTCTTTAGGGTTCGCCAATGGAATTTTTTTTGAACTTCACGTTTCAGTTTATAATATTTTCTGAGTTTGAGTAAAAAGTTTAGTAAGACGGTAGTTTTGGGGCTTCATTTTGTAATTTTATAGAAGTTTGAGGAAATTGGTTGAACTAGGGTCAATTCGAGCACTATTTTGAATTTGAAGATGTGTACTAGATATTTTTACTTCCCTGATGAAATTAAAATTCTAGTTCAGCTAATAAGAAAATGTTAAATTTCTTCTTTCTGAGCTGATATAAAGATTCAGGCTATACTTGGCAAATGTTGCAGACTATCTGAAGTCAAACTGTTAATTAAGTTGTTTCAAACTTTTCGTGTAAAAATCCATGGACTTTGTAGGATTTTAAGCGAGATTCTAAATACCATGTTGGTTTGTATAGGGGAACTCTGAAGGGGCTCATTAAGCAGTAGATAACTGAACTTTCATGCTGTTTTTTGGAGGAAAATTTGTGTGTCTAATATAAATAGATTACAGGAAGAACAGGTTCTTCAACCAATGGAGTATATGCCTGAATCAACACTTATCTTCATTCTGGTTCTTTATCCAATCAAGAGACATCACTGCAGGATATTACCCCACCCAATGGGCTATTTTCTGGGTTCTAAGCGCCTAATGCTACCCATATTAAAATATGCTGTCTTTTATGTTAAATCTAATTTGTGTCATTGTACCAGTTACAAGTAATTTTGTTTTGCCAACCCCAAAAAATGATAAAATGCCATATTAGAAACGTGAAGGTGAAACACATTCCAGTTACTTTTATGAACAGCATAATGCAGGGGATAATTGTATTTTAACCTCACTAATCACAAATTCACAACCATACTGGATGCCGCTGAAGATATTGTTGTTTCAGTGTGTAAAGTTAATCGTATAAACATTCGTTTTCTTGCAATCTGCAGCAAGCTGCAACATGTCTTTCTGAGTTGGAACAGTCACCGCCAACAACATTGTTGGAGGCAATGCAGCCTTTTCTCGATGCAATTGTCAAACCAGAACTACTGACACATCAGGACAGGGACGTGAAACTTCTAGTTGCCACTTGTATATGTGAGATAACCAGGATCACTGCACCAGAAGCTCCTTACAGTGATGATGTTCTAAAGGTGTTTTTTTCTTTCTTCATGAAGTATGCTAACCATAGATTTTTGGAATTTTACTATCTTATAGGCTTTGGATTTGTGTGCAGGATATTTTTCACTTGATTGTTGGAACATTTGGTGGATTAAAGGATACCAGTGGTCCATCATTTGGAAGAAGAGTGGTCATTTTAGAGACTGTTGCAAAGTATAGGTCTTGCGTTGTAATGTTGGATCTTGAATGCGATGATCTTGTGAAAAAGATGTTTAGTACATTCTTTGCTGTTGTTAGGTAAGTTCTTATCAACAATTTCTATCATTTATCTAGTATGATGAATTTGTTGTTTATTTACCCTGATCATATTAATTTATCAATTATTATTGCTTTGTTTCTGTAGTCATATGTTTCTGTTCTGTATATTTATATAGTAAGTATAGTAAGACATTATTATTTTCTGAAATGGCGTCTGCTGATTGCTTTAAGAGTACACATTGTTTATAACAATTCTTACTCTCAAGTTCCTGCATATAAAACAATGGATCCTACCTATATTAATAACGAAGAGAAGTAATTTGAGAAGAATGATCACCATAAATAAAATAGTATATATTTGTATGAACGTGGATAGTAGTTAAATACGTATCTCTTTGAATTGAGTGAGCAAATTTATTTGGCCACTTGTAGATCATGGAATAAAGACTTACAATATTATTCCATTGTCAGTCATCAAGGTTCGGATGACTTTTACCTCATAGAGTACGGTTGCAAGTTATCTGCATGAATGTTTTTAATCTTATATAACTTGGTAGACATGCTTAGTCTGTTTAACATTGGTGAATGTCGAAAATTATATGCTTGCTGTTAGCTTTTACATGTAGATGCCCTCACGAATTATTAATTAATTGGAACTGAAGAAGGATCCTCCATTAGATATTCAATAACAATCTTCCTTGGTTTTGTACACATGCAGTGATGATCATGCAGAAAGTGTTTTCACATCAATGCAGACAATCATGGTTGTTCTCTTAGAAGAGAGTGAGGATGTCGGAGAAGATCTTTTATTTGTTGTATTGTCTACATTGGGTCGCAATAGAAGTGTAAGTATCTCATCTTTATGCTAATTTGTACTTACAATATTGCTCTTTTTTTTTTTGGTTAAATTGTATGTGGCTACCATTATGTTCATTAGTAATCATAAAACTACTTTCATAAGAATTGGTTTGTGGTTTTTGTGATAGGATGTTAGTACTGCAGCAAGAAGGCTTGCTATGAATGTGATACAAGAATGTGCGGGGCAATTGGAACCTGCGATAAAACAGTTTCTCATATCATCAATTTCTGGGGACAACAGGTCATCAAATAGCGAAATTGACTACCATGAAGTTATATATGATATCTACTGTTGTGCACCTCAGATTCTATCAGGAGTTGTCCCATACCTTACAGGAGAGCTCTTGGTAATTACGGAATTAGTGTCTTGCTTTTCTATATTCCCCCATGCATATTAAGGATATAAATTCTAGACTATTCATGCTAAAATATCACATGTGGATGTCCCAATTTCCAATGATCGCAAAATGTTTAACAATGTTTTAACCTGAGAACTTCAGTTACAATTTCTTAAATATTGAGGTTGATCATCTCCAATCTCCAGTGATAATGCGCATTTTTCTGCCTGTACACTAACACAAGTGAATTTCATCATGTACTGAATCCAAATAATTTTACGTGCACAATTAATTATTAATATAATTGCCCTATCATATAGTTTAAAGAATACTGAAGTTTGGTGTACAGCTTTGCATTGATATTAATAAGTTTCAACATCTGCAGACAGATCAGTTGGAAACACGTTCAAAAGCGGTAAAGTTAGTTGGAGATATATTGTCCTTGCCAGGTTATGCTATCTCTGAAGCATTTCAGCCAATATTTTCAGAGTTTCTGAAGAGGTTAGCTGATAGAGTAGTTGGAGTTCGAATGTCTGTCCTTGAACATGTCAAGAGCTGTCTGTTGTCAAATCCTTTCAGAGCTGAAGCTCCTCAAATAATTGGTATAGTATTGTTGAATTGTTTTACAAACTGATATTTTTGTCTGTTACATCAGTTAATTTTGATCTTGATTAACATATAGATGCCCTTTGTGACCGGCTGTTGGACTATGATGAAAATGTTCGAAAGCAAGTTGTTGCTGTAGTTTGTGATGTTGCTTGTAGTGCTTTCAGTTCCATTCCACTTGAAACTATAAAACTTGTAGCAGAGCGCCTCCGAGACAAATCTGTAAATATACAATTCTTTTCTCTCTCCCTCTCTCTCTCTCTTTGTATTTTTGCTATCCTATGAATCTTATATATTTTCTACTCCAAATCTCCAGCTACTTGTTAAAAAATATACCATGGAGAGGCTGGCTGAGATATACAAGATATATTGCTTGAAGTGCTCTGATGGTTCAACCAAGTCTGGCGAATTCGATTGGATTCCAGGGAAGATTTTGAGATGCTTATATGACAAAGATTTCAGGTATGCCTTTCTCTCTCTCCTTAATCATTATATTCTTTTCTTTTGGTTTGCTTTTCGTAGTGGTTAAACGTTGGACAGAGAAACAGTAAAATTGGAGTAGTCATAAGAAAATATTTGATACCTTAAGTATGGGATGCTATAGATGGTTCTACTGAACATTGATTATTGAAGTAATATAACATGGTATGTGACTTTCAACCTCTGTGCGATTTTTGGATTTTTGCATGATCTCAACATTAATAATAATAGAAGTTAAGTTCATGTACTCTTCCTGGCTATTAATCATGGGATATGTATTTGCAATTTTGGCTGTATGGAGGCATTGTGTGCTTTTACCTTTCCTATTAGTGTCTTTGATTGGTTAGTTCAGTGTAGTTGTTTGGTTCAACTGTTTTCCTAATAAGATTGTCATTCCATTGATTTATGGAAGTAACAATAAATAGTATGCTTTGGTGCTGAGTTCATTGTATGGTGTCAAGACAAGTCCTTTTGTATCTTATTTTGAACTGAACAAAATTTGCTCTCTGCCGAATTTGAATAATTTCAACTCTACTTGTTAATAAAGTCTCGAGTTACTGAACAGTGGAAGTCTCTAAAACGTTTGATCTTTTTTCTACTCACCATTTTCTAAATCACATATTCTAAATGCCTCAGTATGTGCTGCAGGTCAGATACGATTGAATCTGTTTTGTGTGGGTCTCTGTTTCCGACTGAGTTCCCAATTAAGGACATAGTTACACATTGGGTAAGAATATACTCAGGATTTGATAGAGTTGAGGTTAAAGCTTTGGAGAAGATATTGGAACAGAAGCAAAGGTTTGTTGTAGGTGCTTAGGTTTCACTGAGTAATTTCATGAGTTATAAGAATCTAGCATACCTTTAGCTTTATGTTGTTAATTTGCACTGATTTTCAGGATGTTCTCTTGGATTGTAGGTTACAGCAGGAGTTGCAGAGGTATCTTTCTCTTAGGCAGGTGTCTCAGGTGTGTACTTTAACTTAGTGCCAAAGTGTTGAACTCTTAATATCATTCTCGAATAAAAAGATTGATCCTCTTCCAATGCAGACTGGTGATGCTCCCGATGTCCCTAAAAAAATTATGTTCTGCTTCCGAGTAATGTCTCGCATGTTTTCTGATCCTGTGAAGGCGGAGGAGAATTTTCAGATATTTGATCAATTAAAAGATGCTAATATCTGGAAGATTCTAACTACTCTACTTGATCCTAACACCAGTTTCCTTCAATCTCATAATTGTCGGGTAAGCATTAAGATACTAAAAGTGCTTTAGGGTATATTCACTTCAAGAAGCAGTATATATAGGATTGTTATCAGATTTTAGGCTAAATTTGATCTTATGTTTGAGTGGAGATCCTATTTCTTTCCAGTCTCCAAATATAGAACTCTGATTTTGTAGTGAAAGGAAACCAATAAATCTGATGGACTAAGATGGTATCTCCACATTCTACTAATAAGAATTTGAGGATTCAAGTGGAAAGCAAAAAGGCTAAGAATGTTATGTGTACCACCGCTGAAATGCATGTTAATATTTTAAATGTACCTATATCATTATCATTGTTTTATTTGTGGCACCATAACAACGCTGCGGTCAACTAGTATTATAACTACCTACTTCAAGTAACTCATAACATTCTAAAAATCTTAGAAAATTTATCAATAGCAAGTCAGGATTGTTACTACATGACACCAAATGATTTCTGCTAATGCCATTTCTCTGACAACTTGTCAGTTATTAGCGACCTCGTCATCTCATGGCTACCATTGAAACATTGCTGGCGAGATGTTGTCACATTCAACATCAAGTCATGAGTCTTCTCTGGTTGACACTGCACACTAACTGTTTGCTGTCATATTGTCTATAAAAAAAAAAAAAAATCAAAGATCTGGAGTGATTGTAACAATTATATAGAAATAGTTTCAATTGCTAAATAAACAGTGCCTCTACCTTCATTAATCAAAAGTACTTTAGCAAACAGAATTGTTAAGTTTTCTGTGTTTAATTCTTTACTCATTATCCCTTTTTTTGCAGGATGATTTGCTCAAGATACTTGGTGACAAACACCGACTCTATGATTTTCTCAGCACACTTTCTCTGAAGTGTTCCTATTTACTTTTCAACAAGGAGCATGTGAAAGAACTTATTCTGGAAGTTGATGCTCATAAATCTGCTGGCAATGCACAATATATTCTGTCTTGTATGAATATACTGGTGGTAATAACTTGTTATCCCTCTTCTTTTTCCTTTGTAGACATAATATTAAAAAGAAAAAAACTCTTGGTTTTTGCACTGTTACCTGCATATTTTGCAAGCTTAGGCCACATTTAGTCATGTACTTGTACATATTTCTAGCAATATTACCTTTAAGAATATGGCACTTGATTGGCCTTCTCCTCGACACCAATTTCAAACCCACATGTTTGACTCTTTGGAGATGAATTTTCAGATTCTTGCAAACTTCAGTCCGTTGCTACTCTGTGGGGTTGAGGAAGAACTTATTAGTTTTCTTAAAGATGACAATGAAGTAATAAAAGAAGGAGTTTTGCAAGTTCTAGCGAAAGCTGGTGGTACCATCCGAGAAAAATTGGCAGTGTCATCAAGGTGCAATTTTTGAACTTTTTGATGTTTGATAGTGTTAAATTTGATAATGAGTTGCACATAATGGCTTGGGCTTCCACTACTAAAAGATTAACCTTAATAGTATGGTTTCACTTGCACCATTATATGCAACTCATTTCTTTCATATTTATCCAATGTGGGACTTATTTTACCCACTTCAACAAATAACAAGTTTTTTTTTTTTTACATACGCTTGCAATGACTATTACTTGCAGTTCGATAGACCTTATATTGGAGAGGCTATGTTTAGAAGGTAGCCGTAAACAGGCCAAATATGCTGTACATGCTTTAGCTGCGATAACTAAGGATGATGGACTAAAATCTCTTTCTGTTTTATACAAGGTATGTATTTCTTTTTCATGTTTCACCATAGTTCTACTTTTATCATACTATTTTTTTTTTTTGGTTTATGATGATATCTTGCAAGGGATAATATTTTTCATACAATTCCAGAGGCTTGTGGATATTCTGGAGGAGAAGACACATTTGCCTGCTGTACTACAGTCTTTAGGGTGCATAGCTCAGACTGCAATGCCAGTTTTTGAAACTAGAGAGAATGAAATTGAAGAATTTATAAAAGCCAAGATCCTAAATTGCAGCATTGTATGTCTATCTTTGTGCTATTTTATTTATCTTCTTGTTAATTAGGTTTCATTTTTAAAACATTTGTACCCAATTTCAGAAATCAGAAGATAACAAAAAAGCATCATGGGATGACAGAAGTGAAATTTGTACGTTGAAGGTTGGTTGCTTTTTGCCAAGAGTTCTATTTTTTTTTCTTCTACAATATTAATGTCGTTTCTAGGATATTATTTTCTAGATAATATATCCAGGATTCAATGTTGTATCATAATCTTATATGTTTACACTGTTATACTATATCTTTGATTAATAATTGAGTGTTATAACTTTGTTTTGTAAAGATTTTTGGCATTAAGACATTGGTCAAGAGCTACTTGCCTATTAAGGATGCCCATCTTCGTCCTGGGATTGATAGTCTTTTGGAAATCCTCAGAAATATACTTTCTCTGGGAGAAATCTCCAAAGACGTAGATTCAAGGTAATCGAGTTTTATGTTCGTTATAGTATAAATATATTTAAGAGCATTTCTTTATATTAATTGATTAAACAACCTTTCTTCTATTATGTGGCTTGTAATTTCATGTTGCCAATCTTGCAGTCTAGTTGACAAGGCTCATTTGAGGCTAGCTTCTGCTAAAGCAATTCTTCGTCTGGCAAGGCAGTGGGATCACAAGATACCTATTGATGTGTTCCACTTAACCTTGAGAACATCAGAGGTGGATTTCTTCTACAAGATTTATCCCATCTGTATTTTCAATTTTTATTTTTTATTTTTATTGGATTGTTACTTTTACTTTTGCCTTTTGAAGAAACCCTTTTCATAATTTTAACTAATAAATGCAAGTAATTGTTTTCTTTTACCTCTTGTTCTTGTAGATTAATTTTCCTCATGCCAGAAAATTATTCCTGAGCAAAGTTCATCAATATATAAAGGACCGATTATTAGATGCAAGATATGCTGCTGCCTTTGTACTTAATATTGTTGGGTTGAGTCCTAAAGAATTCGAAGAGGTACCTTTACTAATTTCTTTTGCTATGAGTATAAAGATTTTCTAAATACCTTAGTCAGTTGTATATGATTCATATCTGAAATGTAGAATTTCTGAAACTTCGTTGTGTCATGTTTGTATTTATTTGCAAATTGTATCCTGTTTGAAATGGCAGGAAAAACATAATTTGGCAGACATCATTCAAATCTGTCATCAAGCAAGGGCACGTCAATTCTCTGGGCAGACTGATGCAAACACCCCAATGGCTTATCCTGAATACATTCTTCCCTATCTGGTCCATGCTCTTGCTCATCATTCATGTCCTAATGTCGATGAATGCAAAGATGTGAAAAAGTTTGAACTAATATACAGGTATATCTATAGTGGCTTCTTTCTTAGCAATTTATGCATGGATACCGTTGAAGTGGTGATTGTTAATGTATCCCACATTGAAAGAATGTGAAGTCCATTGCCATTTGATATATACATGTTGGGCTCTCCACCTACCAACTTAAGCTTTTGGGTTGGAGTTAACAAAGTATTAGAGCTGGTTTTGTTTTGGTATAGTGAACCCGTCTTTGTTGCCTTCCTTCTTGGTCCACGTGCAGGGTTCGTTGTGTTATCTGGCCTGCACGTGAGGGGGAGTGTTAATGTATCCCACATCGAAAGAATGTGAAGTCCGTTGCCATGGCCCATCCACCTATCAACTTAAGCTTTTGGGTTGGAGTCAAGTTTAATAGTGACCAAAACATTGGAAAGATATAAACTAAATGAGCTATATAAATAGGTGCAAGTCAAACCCTACTAACACGATTGACTTTTTAGTAGTGGTCCAGTGGAAGCCTAAACCATTATGTGTAGCTCATATTCAAAATCTAACAAATACCTTTTGGTTCCATTATAAAATATAAGTAGGAAGGGACAACTGTGAGGTTCATTGATATGACTTGATTCTTTATACAAATATTTTGGAAAAGGATTATTCAGTTGATGCAATCACCAATTCATCATCCTGATTCAATAAAACCTTGTTCCCATAATTTTTGTCTGGTATGTCTTTACTGTTGATCATCACCTCCAGTGATCCATAGAAACAGAATTAGAGTATTCCTCATCTTTACCCATGGATTTCTCAATGATGAAGCAAAACTATCGTTCTGCATGTTCAGGCTGTCTATCAAAGTTGACGCTCTGAGCTGTTACATTATTTTATGTAAATTCAGCATAATTTCTAGTGTTGTAATTTTAGCTTGTTACAAGTCCACCTTTTTTTTCATTACCGAAGTTCTCTTGTAGTTATGTGGTGGGCTTTGCTTGTACTTCCATCTTTTGGAACTATGACACTGGCATAATTCTTTCTGGTGTCTTTAAACCCAGTTTTATTAAAACCATACCACATGCTTCAGTATTTAAAACATTTATAAATATATTTGTTCAATATAAACATCTAAAGACTTTCCTGCTAGGTTTTGGATTGTTGCTGTATGAACTTCTATTTGTTTACTGACGAAAGTTTTAGCTTATGATTGCATTTTAACAATTGGAATTTGTTCTCACGTACTGACACTGTCCTCTATTTTTCAGGCAATTATACCTGTTTATTTCTTTGCTGCTGCATGGAGATGAAGATGGCAAACCCGAAGCTGGTACCATCAAGGATAAAGAAAGTATCTGTGCAATAATTTCCATCTTTAAGAGTATCAAGTATTCTGATGATGTGGTAGATGCAGAAAAATCAAAGGTTTAGAGATGAATATATCATTTCTCTATTTGCTTATAACTGTTTTTTGTGTTAAGTATTCCATAACGGCAATAGTAATGGGAAAAATTCGAAATTTACATGTTTGTTACTGAAAATTTCAGAATTCATATGCTGTTTGTGACCTTGGCCTGTCAATCATCAAGCGCTTGGCTCAAAAGGAAGATAATATGCAAGATGTCGCCGCATTGATCTCTCTGCCTCCAATGCTGTACAAATCACGTGAGAAGAAAGAAGGGAACGACTCTAAGGTTTGGATGCATAAAAGTTTATTTTTGTTGTTTTTGTTCAATGGAAAACAGATAGAGCTTCTAGTAGAAGATATTTGCTTCCTGCCTTACAGTGGATCTTTGGCTCTTAAACGTTGATTTTAATACTTAAAACATTTATGCACTCTTTGTCAGGCTACTGAAGGACAAACCACTGGTGAAGAGAAAATTGTCAGTGAAGAGAAAATTGTCAGTGAAGGGCAAATGTCCATCGAGATACAAACAGCTGGTGAAGAGAAAACAGCCAGTGAAGTGCAAACGCATAATGAAGGTAAAACAGCCGATGAAGGGCAAACGCCCAATGAAGGTAGAACAGCCGGTGAAGGGCAAACGCCCAATGAAGAAAAAACGGCCAGTGAAGGGCAAACGCCCAATGAAGAAAAAACGGCCAGTGAAGGGCAAACATCCAATGAAGTGCAAACTGCCAGTGAAGGGAAAATGGACGAGGAAGGGAAAACATGGCTGGCTGACGAGAGTGTGTTGGCCCACTTTGAGTCACTAAAGTTTGATGCTAATGGCATTGTATGTTCTGCTGCTCAATAATGGTTTTAATGATAAATTATATTTAATGCTTCTTAACCTTTTTGCTCATATTGTAGTTGTCTTTCTAATTACTTCAGGTTCAGGCAGAAGTTGCTGAGGATGACATTCTAAATGACAGTGATAAAGATGGAAATGAAGTACCTCTGGGGAAAATAATCAAACATTTGAAATCCCAGGGACCCAAAGCTAGAAAGGGGGTGAAGAGTAAGTCTTCACCAGCTAAAAGTAAAAATACTGAAAATGATGTCGATATCTTGAAAATGGTGAGAGAAATGAATTTTCAAGGTCGGGAGAAATCTAGTAAGTTTGAATCTAGCAATGGACATGATCACTCTCCAAGCAGAAAATCAAAGACCAATCCAAAGCATAAAAAAAGAAAAGGTAGTGATGTTGCACACGTACCAGTTCCTAAACGCCGAAGGTTGTCGTCTTCAAGAAATACTTCAAAGTCTCCTATCAAAGCTTCACAAGATGATTCACAACAAACAGGAGCTTCTTCATTTCAATCGCAAGAACAGGATGCAGATTCAGAGGAGAAATTTTTTGAAAGCAGAAAGTCAGACATGTTGGTATCATCCGTACCAAAAAATACTTCTTCAAAATCTAAAGGCAAACGTTCTCAACGCCACCGTGGCAAATCACAAAAAGTTGAAGTTACCGATTATCATGATTCAAAGGTGAGTTTTCTATTGTTCAACTCACTTCAGCGTTGTGTACTCTGGTTTGATACTGGTTAGTACTTCATGTTTTAACTTTGATGCCTCTTGCAGAAATCAAATGTGCTCATGGAATCTGATAAGATCGACACAATTAGTAATTCCAAGTCACCTGTGGGATCCAGCAGGAAGCGAAAAAGAAGAAGCATTGCGGGTTTAGCAAAGGTGAATATTATATATCTTGAACAGCTCCACTGCATTTCACAATATTATAACCTCAATCTGGAATATTTTATTGTGCCTTGATTATCAAAACATATGCTAATATCTTTCATCTGTATTGAGTTTTATAAAAGGCCTTCCCTTTGTATTTTCTAATTTATCCACCCCCTTGTTTCTCTCTCTTTCGCTCACTGACAATTGTGATTCTTTTTTTACTGCATAGCATGTTCTGAATCAGAGTGTTCATAACGATACTCATATTCTGTAAATTATGGTCTTGTTATTATGTCTAAACAATTTCAGTTTGTTGCATACGTGGTTACCACTAGTTGTGTCATGCCAATCAGCCAGTTATATCTGCAAGATTTTACATACATCTTTCTTATGTAAACAAAATTATATACTAATCTCATTTATGACCTACATTTTTTTTTCTCAGTGCTCATTCAAGGATGGTGAAAGAGACTTGTCAGATTTGATTAGTTGCAGGATAAAAGTTTGGTGGCCAATGGACAAGAAGTAAGTAATCTTTTGATCCATAGGATGAGATGAGTGCAACCATTTGTTTAATAAATAGCAAAGAACAAGAGAAGATTTAGAAGTTTTACTCTCTTTGTTTGATGGAAAACATTCTCCTGGTGTATGTCTTCCTAGTTTTGTGCTCTAAGTTATCTCTTGAAAACAAAAGAGGATTTCATATTGCCGTCAATGGAATTTTCCATTGCCAACTGAAACTTTGAAAATAACCCTCTTCCTTGGTAAATAATTTCCTAGAAGCAAATGAAGTATAAGTCGATTTTGTAACTCGTTACCCTCTACCTTTTTCTAATTTGTTTTTCATCAATAAAAAGGGAAAAAGGAAAAATTGTATGATCATGAAGTTCAGTTTAGTGTTTTGATGTTTTTTTTTTTGCTACAATAAACAGGTTTTATGAAGGCACTGTGAAGTCCTATGATCCTATAAAAAGGAAACATGTGGTAAGACACTCTTATATGATCCTGTTTTGCATTTACTTTGACTGCTTGTACCACCTATTTATCACTTCTCAAATTTGTGATGTAATATTTCCTGTGTGTTTATATTGTAGGTTCTATACGATGACGATGATGTTGAAGTACTGCGGTTGGAAAATGAGCGTTGGGAGCTCGTTAACAATGGTCGCAAGTCAGCAAAGGTCTATAATTGTCATTCTTCAGCATTCTTTTTTGAGCTAAATCAAACTTAGTTTTTTTTTTTTACCACAAAGCTATGAAAAATGAATTGGTCCTAAATTCTGACACATTTTATTCTAAAAACATCTGCAGAAGTTAAAACCATCAAAAGATTCCTCTCCTAAAGATGCGTAAGTTTTTCCCTATTCAGTTCAGTGTCTAGGTTATGCACACTTTCTCTCTCTCAATTATCACTGCTGGTATTATTTTTATCGACTATTGTTTCTTGAAAAGATGTCTATTTCTGCTTGTTGATCTTCCATTTTGTTTCATTTCTTTTTTAATCTTGCAGGACACCTGGGCAGAAAAATAAGATTTCTGATGGTTCACAACAGAAAAAAAAATTGTCAAAAATGTAAGTGAAGTATTGAACTTGACTAGTGTGTTTCTGACTTTCTGTGTCTATTATATCTCCCCTAGGATCTTTGACTTGATTGTTTATCTTTGTTTGTAGACTTCAAGAGAAAAGAACTCCAAAGAAAAAATTGAAGCGTGGACAGAAAAAAGTGTCTGAAACCAAGTTACATGAGGCTGAGAGCAAAGAGAGATCTGATGTATCAAACCCCGAACCTACCTCGATGTCCAAAGATGATTCCATGAACTCTAGTAAGTTGTTCATGTACCTCAAAACTTTGGTTTACTCTATATGCGTTTTGGTTTTCAGAAGGTTTGCTTCGTTGATGTCATTGATCATGGTGATCATGGATAATGGTTGAGTGTAGTTTTTAGTTCTGGGATATGCCCCAGATCAAACGCAACCCAAGATCTTTTATTACACGTAATACTAGTATTTTACGTTGAAACCTGACCCTACAAAATATATTTCCATATGGATTTTTGCTAGAATTTCTCTTGGTTCCTTAAACTTGTTTTCATCTTTATTTAGGTGATTCTGATGGGGATCATGCCGAAATAGTGGATGAAAATGCAACAGATGGGGAGTCTGATAAGGAAGTGAAAGCAGAATCCAAAGGAAGTTTTTTGGAAGATTTAGAGACCAGCTCAAATCATATGGAGGAATCAGATGAAGAGAAATCAGATAGTGAAGGAAAATCTGTTGAAGAAAAGGAAAGTAATATACAGGATACTGAAAACTTTGATGAAGAAGCCGAAGAACTAAGTGAAAAGGATGATAACAAAGAGAACGAAGATTCTGAAGGGAATCTAGAAGTCCAGGAAGAAAGCAAATCAGATTCTGAAGGAAATCAAGAGACCAAAGTGCCTGATGCCCAGGATGCTGAAATTTCTGATGATGAGCCTCTTGTACTTACCTACAATTTTCATCTAGTATAGGAATTTTACTCTGTTGTGTGTGTTTAGGTTCTAATTTGACTTTCCAAATGCAGAGCGTATGGAAGAACCGAGTAGGGAAGCCAAGCTCAAAGCGATAGAGTACGGAGTGTGGCAGCGTAGTATTGTTCCCAGAGTTCACGAGGCTGAGGTGGTATGTCAGTTTCTAGTGCCTAATATCATACTCAGATGCTTTTGTTGGAGGGGAAAAGAGATAAATGCCAGTTTTAATTTTGTGAACGAACTAATAAGTATACCAAGCGGTTGTCTGCAGCCATGTGTAGAATGTAAAGTAACGGTAGGCAAGAAACTTTGTTTGCAAGAATGTTGGGGTTGATGATCTTGTCTCACTACTGACCATGGATGTGGTGCATCTTCTCTGACCAAACCACCATGATTGATAAATTGATGGGCCACATGTACAGTTATACATAGGGATAGAGATATGGTAAGTGTACTGTGTTTAGGTCCTAACATCCATCCAAGCGATCGCTTCACTGCCTGCTACACTTTTGATTGATTTTGTGCTTATTGTATTTTGTTGCCACTTCTTATTATTTAAAGTTAAGTCCTAGAATTGTCAGCTCATGCAGTTGTACAAGACTTGGAAAAAAAATGCAGGAGAGGCATTAGAGATACCGATTTGTATGCTGTTTATGTTGGGGCCCTTTTTTTTTTTTGTTAGAACTGTTGTTTCTGCTTTCCAATTCAAATTAGCAGTCATTTCCTGAAAACCAACCGGGGGTAACTCCGATTGATTCCAATTACAAACAGGGAGAATTGCTCGCTCGAGCAAACTCGTGAACAACTGAATTTGCTGACCGTTTTACATGGGAAAAAGCAACTTTTTCGAAAGGCTTAATTAGACGACGACAGTCACAATAATATCCAACAATAATGACGACGACCTCTAATACTTGACTGCACATTTTTTATAACTTGTGTCGAATCACCTTCAAAGACCGCATGTCTCCAACTTGTTTGAAGAGCCCACTGCTACGAGGTTCATCGCCCGGGTAAATATCTGGGTACCCTAACCTTGGCACCGCTACGAGGAAGGAGCTTCATTCTTTCATTAAGGATAAGGTTGAGTCTAAGCTTAGCCCTTGGAAGGGGGTTCTTATCTCAGGCTGGTAGGCTGGTTTTGATCAAGTCAACTCTTAATGCTCTCCAGTTCGTTATGAATATATATAAACTTCCGAAGTACTTATGTAATTGGCTCAATAGTTTCATTCTAAGTTTCTTGTGGAGTGGCGTGCCAGGCAAAAGGAAAGTTTGGGTTGCAAAGGAGCGCATGTTTTTGTCAAAAAGTATGGGAGGTTTAGGTCTTAGGGATGTTGAAAATTTTAATCTGAGTCTCCTCGCCAGTCAATTCTGGAGAATTGCTAACGACCCTAATAACCTTGTTCATCGTCTTTTCCTCCACAAATATGGGAAAGATGGCTCCCTTTGGTCTGCCAAGGTTCATGCACATGTGTCTTGGGCTTGGAAAAGTTTATGCGCAGTTAGAGATCTTATTCTCTCAAATTCTAAGTGGGGTGTGGGAGACGGTAAGTCAATCTCAATCTTCAACGATGTATGGGCGGGTGATAGATCTTTTAGTTGGTCTGATAGTAGAGGCATCGATAAAGAAGCTAAGGTTGAGTCTCTTATAAACTCTTCTTCTCGAGCTTGGGATATTCCAAAGATATCTAATGTCTTTACTCATCAAGAGGCGGAAACTATTCTCAAGGTTATACTACCTTTATGCGGTAATCCGTCATATCGTATCATTTGGAATGGATCCAAATTGGGCTCCTTTGATGTCAAGAGTGGTTATTTCCATCTCCAGCCGGATCGTGATAGAATGTCAACTAGTTCTATTAGTTTCCGTTGGAAAAGTCTCTGGCTTAGCCCGGTTCCAGAGAGGCTCAAAATGTTCCTTTGGAAATGTATAAATAATGCTTTACCAGTTTCGGGCAATCTGTTTCGGAGAGGCATTTTAAGCTCTAATATTTGCAGTTTGTGCACGAAAGAAGTGGAGACCATTGATCATATGCTCTTTCATTGTATTGATAGGGATAAAATCTGGTTTTCCTCTTCTCTATCACTAAGAATTTCAGTGAATTCCTCTCTATTGCCTCTGTTATCTGTTTGTCTACCTCAAAGCAAGTCGACTGATGTTGCGGATTGGATCCCTTTGTTAATTTTTATGGTCATTGCTTTTGAAATATGGAAAGCCAGGAATAAGTTTTGTATAGAAGGAAGGGATTTCATTTGGCTGCAGGTTATTGAATCGGGTAGAGGTCAGTTGGTATGCATGGCAAAGTCTGTACATAAAGGATGGAGTCAGTCTAGGGAGCATCATGGGTATGGTCATGATATAGAGAGGTTGAATGTTGTTGCTAATAGTCTTGAAAGAATCTCTTCTTTGGAAGAGGTTGTTTTAAACCCCTATCAATTTGTCTTCTTATGTGATGGTGCTTATAAACATGACAATGGTGGTATTGGCTCGGAACTCTTAAACTCTCAAGGAGTTGTGGTTGCTAAGCTATGCAGACAAGTTGAAGCGATTAATTCATATCAAGCAGAGCTAAATGCTATCTTCTCTGCTCTTGTTTGCATTAAGCATAGTGGCCTTTCTAATTGTGTAATATTAACTGATTCGTTCAACGTGTGTAGGGATATCTATCGGCGGCGTTTTGAAGACAAGGATAGCTGGTCGTTATGTCAAGATGTTATTAGTCTTTTAAATAGTTTGAATTTTGTCTTTTGTAAATGGGCAAACAGACGGGTTGTGTCTGAGGCTCATCTTTTGACTAAAGTAGGGAGATCTAAAATTTGTAAGGCTTGGACCTCTTTAAATATCTTATAATATGCTCCTGGTATTTATCAAAATAAAAAAAAAAACTAATGTTTATAAATATGGCATGAACACAGTCTTCCACTCTTTAGCAATGAAACAAAATGCATAGGACATGAACACCAATCAATGAAAGCTCATATTCTCCATATATCATAATCACATTCAAACTCCACCCCATCGGACTTACCTCCTCATCGGCTTGCTACCCTCCGCGTCCGGCCGACACTCCTCAAAACCGGTCCCACACCACCTTTGATCACCACCCACGGTACCTCGCCCACCACCTCAACGTTTCGAGCACCAACACCATGGATCTGTGACCTCTGGTGGCGACATCGCGCTCACCGCCCATGCCCGGAGTGTCAACGCCAACCAATGGCTTAACACTATTAAAAAAAAACAGTGGTGCCGGAGGAGTGACGCCGGCGAGGGCTTAACGCCACTCTCCTCGGCGGTAAGACTCTTGACGCCAATAAAAATTGGCATTAAGCCAATAAAGTAATAAAATAAATAGAACGGTGCTAGTTTCCTTGAATGTTGGTGTGGGATGTTCTTTTTTTGTTGCCAAATTAATACTCAAATCACGCTGTTAACCCAAGAAAAACCCTTGAACCAGTTTCCTTTTCTAATAGGATCTGAATTCTGAGCCGCCCACTCCTTGTCCTATTCGAAAAACCTATTTATGGCTCCTTTATAAATTGGCGCACAAAGTAAAACAATAGCAAAAATTTCACTTGTGCAAAATTAATCAAACGCTTGTTGTTCATTGCCAAAAAAAAAAAAAAAAATCAACTTTGCTTGCTTTGCTATGGCTGATTGGGCAGACCTTCCCAGCGATCTTGTGGCTATTATTGCCGTAAAATTGAAGGAATACGAAGACTTTGTTACCTTTGTCGCCGTTTGCCGTATGTGGAAATCAGTAGCGACTCAGGACAATTGTAATGTGAGGTGTTCAAAGATTCCCTGGTTGATGCTCGCAGAGGAAAAAGGCCACGCCTCTCGTGGATTCTACACTCTCTCGCGCTCCAAAATTTTCCACAAAACGCTCCCGGAGGCGGCCAGAAAAGTCTGCTACGCCTCGCAGGGCTGGCTCGTCACCGTCTCGCAGGAAGATCTGGAGATGCATCT
>JAYMTK010000731.1:0-19688 GCA_036897405.1 Pelargonium myrrhifolium
AGAATTAAAATGAAACAAAATTGATAGTTCATGGACTAATACAGATCTTTCTCATTCATTTAGCAGTGATAAATACTTTGAGAATGAGGCATTCTAATTTGAAAATTATTGCAACAGAACACTCCATAATTTAAGTGGATGCCATGAAAAGGATGTGATTTGTTTTGTTATGGGTGACCATGCTACACAAAATTTTCATCCAAAGTAGCGCATCTGTCTAGATATATTTGGATGGTATGTCTATTTGAACTACATATTTAGATTAATGAAATTAATAACCTGACTGAAACCATTATTATTAGCACCAATTCTTCTATTGGAATACTTTTCTATTTGTGCACTAATTTTCTACATTATATTGTTAAACCATATTTGATATTATTCCATTGTCCTCCATTTTCATATTTTGTGAGGATTAAGAATAACATTGTTAAAATTAAATTAATTTTTTGAATTATTAATTAACTCATCTGACAAATATAGTTAACTAATTAAAATACAAAATTAACAAACAAAAAACTATTTATTTTACAACAGACAGGTAGTTGGAAAACAAAATTTTCAATTCTACAAAATATATTGGAAAAAATACCGATTTAATCATTTATGAGTTTTCCAAATACAAAACTTGTATTTCCACACATGTTTTATCTCGTGAACTTTAAATGATCATGAGGTGGCGTATTACCCACTCATAGTATTCCAATTACTACCAAATGTGAAACTACTGAACTTTATCTTTTTCTAATGAATATTCATCAAGTTGGACATAAAAACTGACAGTGCACAGTATCAAACAAAATACAAACTTCTGGGAATAAGCAATTTGATTCAACATTCAATCACATAACCAATAAGACAGAAGTATGTGTGTGCCTAGCTAGCACAAATCCAAGTTGATATTATTGGTTCATGCAACATCAATGTATAGAAGAATCAGTGCAAAAGGATCAATTGTGCTACTCTTGCTACCTAATTTCTCTAAAATCATACATTCGCATATCGGTGAAACGAACCATTTGGCCCGATTCCTATCAGATTATAGAAAAATCAAAACATGTGCTCCACGCCTCCACTGAAGCAGACATAACAAGATTCTCTCTCCCAAAGTGAATAAACAATAGTTTAAGTAGATCCAAACATACCTACTTTGTGTCAACTTGGTATCAACTGAAGCACTCCACTCATGTACATGTTTTAAGCTGGCATGTACGACTCCAGCATCAATTGTGCTGGGGATGGTGATTGTATCTCGACAATTAAATATGTGTATTTCCATTGCTTGTCAACTTTGTCTTTGAACATCTCTGTGTAAACTTTTCCAGCTCCATGAGGCCCACGAATATAAAAATTTACCTGCATACAATTCGTGAAATGTAATCAGACTTGCTTGAATATTGTTTCTACGTGAGTAACTGGATTTACCCATTAAAACAAGTTTCATAAGCATAATGGAAATTGTCTTCATAGAATTGAAACATAACGGGTTCCATCAAACTTACTTCAACACGCTCCACACCATCTTCATCAGTCCATGCTCTATTGGGAATTCTTTGACGGGCAGCACGATTTCTACTTTCTTGACCATAGCCTGTAATAGGGGATCCAATCCTCACCCTTACCTGAAAAGAAGCAAATATAAATGATGTTAACACATGGAATCAAAGCAAAGTCAGATATGCTCCATCACAACTGCCACATTCAACAAACCCAGAGATCAAAATTCCCAAAAAAATGATCCAAGAAATCACTTCTATTCAACTTGGGTGACCTCAATTTTATATATGCTAACCAAACTATATCAAGAAAATAACAAATAAATAAACAAACAAAAGGCCAGGCATCATGCCTCATGGCGAAAACCAGACAGTAAATGCATCAAACAACAGAAGAGAAGAATGAATTTTTGTTTCGTTTCTGGCTTGCTTTTTCTCCTGCGCCTTGTAACCTTGTGGTCAGTGAAACAGACACTCCACAAAGCACGAGTAAAACTGTGTATATGAATAACATTTCCCATACTCCACAATGGCGGCCTCCGGCATTGTGCCTCCCTTGATACTTGCATCCAATAACCCTTTGTAATACTGAAGGTTTTAAACATAGACCCAAGATTTAAGCTTTCAGGAACCAATACCTTACAAGACCCAAAGCTCTACACAAACTGAAAATGTATGTAAAAAAACAAAACAAAACAAAAAAAAAAATAATAAATATATCTAAATGAAAATAACAAATAATTTCTGGATATGGACACCACGCTGGAAGAAAAGTTGACTAGCAAAGGCCTATTTTAAGAGAGCAGGAGATGAAATTAAATCTCTATCCATGGCAAGGAGTGGAAACAAAATAAAGCTAGGATTACACAAAAGCATATTCTAAAACACACAGATTTGGGTACGTAATACGAATAGAATCTTCAGATCATCAAACACACACACACACACACACACACAAACAGTGTGTACTATGGCCGCATGACAAACTTCATCTTTAGATTCAGCATTAAATTTTACTCCTACCTAAAAGCTTAAGCTATTGAGTGGAGGGTCAAATTGTATATCAAGTGATTTCAAACTCCACACTTTCAATATGGGATACTTCAGCACTTCCCCATTTCAATGCTGCTCTGCATGTAGACCAAAATTTACATGGGGAGACAATGAGCCACACAATCTCAAGACCAAATGAGCTCTGATATCATGTTAAACTTTACTCCTCAAAGGCTTAAGTTGTTAAGAGGAGGGTCCAACTAGTATAACAAGTGATCTCAAACACAACAAATTTTCAATGTGGAATACTTCAACACTATAAAGGTATTTTTTGTTCATCCATTTTAATGAAAAATATTAACATACAAGTCCATGACAACAGGGTAGCTCAACAAAGTTGATCATAATGGCAAGGGAGTTTTAAAAGTAATGTCTATATAGTAACTGAAAATAAGCTCTTTAGAAACCAAATATTATATACCCTTTGATTTGTATTTTTGTTTTTGTTTTTTGGGCCATATTTAAGGTTGGGGAGCTTCAAGTGCCCAACCATTTTTCAACTCAATAAATAGCAGTTGGCCGATGGCCACAAGAATCCAATGTCATGAGGTGCAGCCATCATCAAACATTCCTTTGTATTTCTTTATTTAATTTTTCAACTTCTTTTTTAATGAGGGCTTAAGTTTCATGCTTACCCAATAGGATGGCCCCAACACTATCTTTGTACATCCACCATGAGACACCCAACAGCTCATGGAGACTATAATTGAACTCACACTAAATAGAAATTAGAAAGTCTTGCATCCCATTAGGATCACTAGTGCTCTTTAGGGTTTAACTTCAAGACAACAGTGGTAATTAAGAAAGTACAGTTTTTTTTTTTTTTCAGATGCTGAATATTCAATATTTACCGAAAATCCCAAAGAAAACAACAAAGGATGAACATCATAGAATAGAGGAGCTAAGTGAACCCAATGTAATAATTAAGAACTATCATGAGCTACACAGTTTGAAAACTAAAGCCCCAGGACAAAGAAACAATGTTTGCATACCTGACTGTCATCTTGAATCCTTTTCAGAGCAGTGTTAAAGATCTTGTACCTATAACAGGCCAAAGAATTTCATGTCAGGGTGAAACTGAAGAACTTCACTTTTTAAAAATTCAAACCATTAAGTTTAGTGCAGCCAAAAAAACAAAATATTACTCTTTTGGTTGAAATATAAGCTCCTGAAAAACAGCATATGCTGCAGCAGCTGCAACTCCAAGGCCTGCAAGAATGATAACACCATAGGATGCCCCTTCTGCAAATGTGACTGGCTTATCCGGGATATTGTACGTGGGAGCATCAAAGGGATCCTCAACAGTTGTTATGTCTTTTTTTCTCTGATAAAGCATGAGAGAAATTGAGATATAAAGTACAAAACTGAAGGATTATGGTAGTGCAGAGAATCTAAAACATATGTACACAATAAAAATGGAGAGCTGCAGACAGCTTTACTAGTTCTGCCAAATCATTTTTTTCAACCGAATGCCGTTTTACAACCAAAAAAAATAATAATAATAATTAATTGGTTTGCAAAAAATTAAGGCAAAACTTTATTAGTTGGTTATTTTCTCATTTGTTTGCCTATAATTGTGGATCAAACACATTGATGAAATGGTGACAGCACTCCCAATGAAAAGGCTCCAAGCTGTAAAATGAGTAACCCACCCGTAGGACATACACGTAAAGGAAATGCATAAGTTAAAAATCCTCAATTTAGACTCAAACCTGAGATGACTTATGTCCTGGTTCCTTAGATGCTGTCGATGCCAAGGATCTTGCGAAGGAACGACTCAATAAATTTGCTCTATTTTTCTCTGTCAGTAGGAATGATAACTTTGAGCCAAGCATATATTCTCCAACATGCTGCCCTCTAAATAAAGCAGGAATTCCTGCAAAGCATCAATTTCAATTTCAAAACAATGGGAATATCGAATAGCCAATCAAGATGTTAAGAGGATAGCAGGAAGGCAATATATAGTCAAACAGCATAAACTGTTTGATTGGTGCAATGTGCAAGGCTGAAATCTTAGGGTGGCTCATGGAAGATAGGGATTTCCTACATAAACTATTTGCTATCCATCATGTGATGACATGATTGTCGAAGAAGCAATACTTTAACCGTATTTATAATCATTTTAAGTTGGCTTCAGTTTTAGATAAAAATAAAGTGCAAAAGGCATATTTTAATGATCCCACGGTTTGTTCTCTCTGACAATTTGGCAGGTCAGTGAGAGCTAGAGAGAAAGATACAAAGTAATGTTCCATCCTACAATGCAACCATGTGTCCTCTAAGCTGGAGAGCAAACTGCTAATGATTACCAATAGAAAAATACGCCACAAATAAATGGAATCATAATCTCAAAACAACCTAGCAACTTTCTCCATGCACTAACCTATGATGGACATCTAAATATATATATAGATTAAGGTGTAACAGTAACTAACCATTAGCTCCAAGAAGGTTCTGAAAAATGAAAAGAAAGAAAAATTAGTCTACAGTTAAGCGATTATTAAAAATTAAAATGGATAGCAATGGAATACCAACTCTTTCACCTTAGTGATGTGACCAGAGTCATGACTGGATTGTTTGGTAAAACCTGATTTCAATACTGCTGGCAACTGCATCGTATCAAACAAAAATTGAAGATAAGGGTCCCATAATATAAATACACTTGCGATAAGAACATTAATACAAGTACATACAAACTATGTGGTCAATGTGCATAATGCAAAACCTTGTACTGTTAAAATAACTTTTCAGGGTAGTATGAACAGGCAATGGGCAAAGTCCTTTAGGTTCATGTTCCAAAAAGGATCTGGCATACAAGGCAAGTTATGGCAAGAAAATCTGAAGTGTCAATCTTGTTAAGAGTGGACCAATTTTTTGACTTTTCTTTTCTCAGCTACACTTGGCATGAACCTCGTTTATTTGATCCGCCGTAAGAAAATATGGCGGATTGAGTGTGATTTAAGTCACATTAGTTTGGATAGTATGAAGAACAAAGAAGGACGAAGTTCTTACTTTTTACAAAATGAAACTGAAATGGAATTGATTCAACAAGGTTAACTCATCTACTGAAATGGGATTTGTAGTTTCAAAATTCAAATCACTCGGTGAGATGTAACCTTTGGAGATGTATGCACTCTATGAGTACCCCTACGGCCAATTATAGACAAAATTTTCTGACACTGTTGAACTTCAAACAATAGATATAAGCATTAAAAACGAAGGTGTTAAGAATAGATATAGTATTTTTTTTTTTTTTTTGACGGAAAGATCTAATAATTTAATCAGTCCTAAACTCAAAGCATAACTAGCACGGTCTTGTATTTGAGAAACTTTTCATACTTAATTATATCTGTTCATCGACAGCTAAAAACTCAGAAAATAGAAACCACACAAACCAAAATCAAGTCTATGCATTACTGATCAAGAATTACAAATTTCACAAGGGTTAGTGACAACGAATGCTATCACATTTGCAGTGAATTAAGCAAATGAGTAAACCATCAATAATACGAGCAACTTCAACGACTTCTGCTACAACTTGTTCCATTGACGAGATTAACAAAAACAAAATACATGAGAGCATATACAAATGAAGGGCGACAAAACACAAGAAAGCAAAAATACCTCAGATGCAAACCCGTGCTTTGCAGGCTTACTCCCCACAATGGAACACAATTCACTGTGGAATTTCGAAATGCCACACAATCTGCTCCTGATAGTTGATGCTGATCTTTTGATTTGGTGCATCGTTAAAGACAAATGTAGCTGAATAAATTGCAATTTCTATAGCTTATTGAGAACTTAAAGCTAACAATAGCTAAAAAGATCAGAAATAAAGAAAGTCCATTAGTTTTTACTACAAAGGCAATCAGCCACCAGGAATGAAGCGCCAGAACAATATTGGGGTTTCAGAGGTATTGATTGTGTGGCCAGATTTGAATACAGTGATAGACGATTCGGGTGCGAAAAAAGAGAAATGGGGAAGTACAGAGTTTTTTCCTTAAAGATATGTTATGGATAAAACACTGTACTGTAGCTTCAAGCAGCGATGAGTTGAGCGGCGCAGTGAGACCCTGAGAGGAAAGAGGAATAGGTTACTATTGTTTTATTTAGGGCTATATTATAAGATAAATTAATAATGTCAGTTTAGATGCTAACTATTAGCATACGTGGATGAATAATGAAAGATAGGAATGTTTTTCAACAAATATATATGTGTATATATATATATATAGGTTAAAATGTATATTGGTTGACTGATATAAAGTTATACAAGTTGTAACTTAACAAAATCAATGAGGTGATGACAATTTATTTAAAATCACTTATATCCACCCGAAGTGAATTTGGGGGAGCGGAGCGACCCGTCCGGATCCATGATTTTAAATGAGGTGTCACCACCTTATGGGTATAATGTATATCAGTTGACTGATATAAAGTTATATCAGTTAAACTAATAAGATGATGACACATCATTTAAAATCATAGATCCGGACGGGTTGCTCCGCTCCCACAAATTCACTTGGGTGGATATAAGTGATTTTAAATAAGGTGATGCAACCTCATTAAATTTCACTTATAGTCACCCAAGTGAAATTTCAAGCCCCACTCAGAGTCCACAAAACTCAACATGAAGGATGCTAAAAGAACCCAAAAGCAAGCAAAACCCACCGGCATCGACCTTGATTGTCACGTCACCTTCGCTGTCAAGATTAACACATCCAGCCATAGGCTTTTTTTTTTCAACAGACCTGGATGATGACCGCATCCCTCTTGAAAGACTCAGCGGTCTCCGACGCCTTCCCAACCATCTCGGCATCCCTCGTCACAACATCCATAGGATAACGGGGCATTAGAAAGTCTTCTTGAAAGATAATAACACATCTCCATCTCCAAGCCAACCATTCCCTGCTCTAAAAAGCCACCCCCTGCTTTAGATTACCAACATCCTCATCACTAGCTTTCAAATTATCATCAGTCCAAAAGGCCACATCTGAAGAGAAAAAACTTGCATATCAGTTGGAACTAAAATGTGCCAAACAAAATTTGGAGCTTTACAATCGTGAAAAATATGGAGGTTATCTTCAACATCGGCCCACAAACAACACACTGGGGAGAATGCGCCATATCCTGATTGAACCGAACAAGACTATAATGAAGTATGTCGTGCCGAGCAAACCACAAAATAAAGTGTCATTTGTATAGACTCGAGAACTTCCATATTTAATGCCAAGTTAAACCACATGATCACCACGTTGTTCAAGTAACTTGTACGCTAACTTGACAGTGTGGAGGCCACTTTTATCACGACTCCACAACACCATGTCTTTCAAGTCAGCATCTCGAGACAACTGATAGCCGATAACCATATCCGCTAACCTGGGAGGACACTCCTCACCAAGGAACTATCCCACCTGTCATTGGAGCAAATAAAGTCTCTAACCAACATACCAATCGCACAATCTGTACCCATCTTAGCGATGATCGAGTCTTCTCCACCCCATTTGTCATGAAAGAAGTTTTTCAACTCATTTATAAAAGAAGTCTCTTTTATCATCATAGATAAATGTGCATTTAATTATAGGGTAATTATACTTAATTTTTAAGAAATTGTCACTTAAAACACTTGCACCTATAATTTTTTTGGATGAAGTACCCATTTAGTATTTGTACTAGCACGACTGGACCAAAATGATCATTCTACTTCAGAATAGACCAAGCTGGTTCTTGTACTATCTAAAAGTGAACCAAATGGGTCTCTGCCGTCAACTTTTGTAAAAAAATAATCGTTAAATGGTTGAGGTGGATTTTTTTAATATATATTTTTATTTTTTTAAATCCAATTTTTTTTTATCTCATCTACACTAATCATACATGACATCCACCTCACATCCTACTCACTTAAAAGGACACTTGTCACTCTCTAATTGGTTAGATGAAAAATTAAATGATTTTAAAAAAAGTAAATTATTTTATAATTCATTTATTTAATTACATCACCAGAAAACCTATAATCTCGTCAGAAAACTCATAACATTGCCGTAAAACTCATAATTTTTTCGGAAATCTTGCCGGAATGTTCATCATATTGTTGGAAAAATCATTAACTCAATCAAACTTAATAAAACTCAATAACACTAAGCCAAATTTAATCCAAATTTAGCAAAATTAACACTTAACATATCAAAACCCAATTCCTAAATTCCAAATCTCACTTTTCACATTTCAAATCTCAAATTTCTCCATCTCCATCTCAAACCAAATGGGAATCAAGTTTTTTACAACCAAAAATCCAAAGATCTAAAATCTCTCCACCATCACCGGCGAAAGGGAGACAAATCTGGCGGAGTTCTGCAAAAATAGAGTTGTCGCCGCGGAGGCCGCCACTGCTTCCATTCGCACGTCCTCCCCACGCGCACCCAAGCCACCATCGGCAACCTCCGCTTACAGTCACGACCACTGTCGTGCTCCTCTGCCGCCGAGATCAACAGTAGTGCCCGAATATCTTGCCGCACGCCAGCAAGGACGCCTCCCACGACTGGAGATCTTACTACGCCCGGAGATCTCGTCGCACGCTCGTAGATCTCGCCACCACATGGGGCAGAGACGGGGTGGTTTTCGGCGGTTCGTGGGGGAGGTTTTCTTCGCTTAGGGATGATACATGACTGTTGTTGAAAGTATGGTCTAAGAAGGCTGCCGGAGATGGTGGTGGTGGTTGTGAAGAATGCTAGGAGAAGGAGATTAAGAATTTAAAATATTTTAATAATAATAAAAAATTCTAATACTAAATGAATTTTGATTTTTTTATATTTTATTTTAATTTTAGCCAATCAAAACATGACACATGAGTGTAAGTTGAAGGTGAAGTGGATGACACGTAGGATAGATTTAGGTGAGATGATAATTTTTTTGGATTAAAAAAATAAAAAATATAAAAAAAGTTCCACATTAGCACATATGACGGTATTTTGGACGGAATGTAACAACATGAACTGATGTGATTCACTTTAAATAGTATAGGGACCAACTCGTCTTTTTTGAAGTAGAGAGACAATTTTGGTCTATTCGTGGTAGTACAAGGGCTAATTGAGTACTTTATCCAAAAAAAGTTGCAAATACATAACCCCTCATACTTGTCAAAAGTCATTCCATTAGTTAAACCTACTGAAAAATCCTCTCTCATCACAAACTATTGTGTGAATACACATATTTTTCTTTTGTGATGAATATTCATAGTTCTTAACTTGTTTTTTAGTGTTTCAAGATTCCGACAATTGAATGAAGCTTTTTTCTTCTTTCAAGTTATTGTTGAATTTTTTGTAGGTCTCCATTTACTGATAAAGTGGAACGATATTATTGGTCGAGAATTTTGTAGAGATCACACGTGGCTTTTGATCCTCTTTTCCTTTGGATGATACCCTCCATCATTCGAGAGTCATTTGAGCTCTGCGCAAAGTTCAAATGAATACGTTAATTCTTTCAGATGTCGTGTCAGTACAGGATGGGGTATTTTTTTATGAACATGTGGGCTGGGCTTGATACCTATAATCTAATATTGATTGGGTTTATTTTGGGCTTGGTTCTTATGTTGTTAACGTGCCTTTGCATCGTGAAACAAAGTTAGGGCTTTGAATGAGAATGATAGAAACCATATGTCCGGTTTCAGAAAACTACAGGAAACACATTTCAACCAATGGAGAGAGACGACCAAGATCATGACGAACATATAAACGATCCAACCGTTCATAAAGAGGACATGGAACACGTAATGATCTCAGGACTTCTCGATAAACCTAGGGCATTACTGATTTTTTATATTCCCAAAACGACCCCATATTTTTCCGTATTCACACCCGTAGTCCAACCAAACGCACGCAAAACCTTACTCTGGTTGAGACTTTTTTTTTTAGACTGAGAGTGAGAGAAGCTCCAATTCTCAGTTCTCACCCACCGGTCACTGCCCACGCCGCCGTTCGCCGCCGAAACGGCTGCCGTTTTACTCGCCGGCAGCAAACGAAGAACACGTGAGCTCACTTCTTTTTGCTTTCCAATTTCGATTTTCATGCAAATCAGACTTGTGAGTGGTAGGTTGCACGGTGGTCGCCGGCGCTTCACCTTCCGGCGAACCACCCATCCTCAACCACCTTTTATCAGAATAATTGGCCAAAATTAGTTCGATTCATAGCTTTTTTTCTATTGTCTGACATGAAAATAATAATGCATGTGGATCTAGGGCTGCAAATAATTAGTCTTCGGGGTTGGTTCCCGCTGAAATTTCGGTTTTGTCCGTCCACATACAAATTCTTATTTTTTACTTTGTCTTTTCAAGACATGGTGTTTGAATTTGGAAATTTGTTGTTATCTGTTTTTCGCCCCCAATTTGTTTCCTAAGTAGAACAGTCATACTATAGATCAGTGTTTTTCAGTTGCAAATTTTCTCAACCTGTAACTTTTAAATTTTGAAACGTTCTATATTTAGTTATTTGTATCGATCTGATGGGATTAACTTGAATTTACATTTAAAGTATGAAACTGTATGTGTTAGTAACCAAAAACTTGATGAAATGGCTGCTTAATTGAACTTCTTTGGCATTTTGCAAGTTTAACTGTAATATAGTGCATCGACCATTAGTGAATAGTGCAATGCTGATTTATTTTGTTGGGCATTTGCTAGGAAAAAGTTTGGAAAAGGTTTAAGAACACTATAAACATGTCACAAGTGTATCAAGTACTGGGGTTATATAGATGCTTTGTTCATGAAACAGATAACTGTATGGGCATTTTCACGTTATGAATTTTTAAATTTTCTTTATATTGATTTCAATATAGAGCGGCTTCAAATTTAACGATGCTTTACTTGTCCCATGGTGCAATTTTCCCAATCACAAGGGAAATATGATAATATCAAAAGATTGTTTTGGTATGTCATGCTCACAATTTATGCATAGCTATTGAAGGTAGTGGGGAAGATTTGATGTTACACGATGTGCTGGAGAAACTCTGGAGGTCGTTGTACTGTGTCCTTTAAAGGGTCATGTATTTGGGCACACATTGCATCTTCCAATTCTGTTGGACTGCAATTATGTTACTCTGGCTGAATTAATTTGGGTACACTTGGAGAAGTGAGTTTTAATAGACTAATTTTGTAGCTCCAGTATCTTGAAAATTTTAATTGAAAGCTTTGTTTACACTTCGATTGATTTGGGTGCATATACAAGTTAGAGCTCTTACACATAACAGTTATTAATATATCAAAAGCTTCTACCTAGTCTATGGTCATCAAATTAATGCAAGGTGATTTATTCTTGGTGCTTCATCAACCACAATCGTATTTTTGCACATTGATGTTAATGTCCATTTTTCCTTCTCCTTTTTCAGTTTTTCATGGAACTAAAAAGAAACTTAATATGTTAGGATTGAAAGATTTTTTAGGCAAGACTCTTCAAAATGTCATTAGCATATTTGTTTCATAAATGTCCAAATTGCGACATAATTTGTTTTCCTTTCTAGGAAATAAAGATTATTAGCTCATGGTGATGGTGAGTTTGACAAATAAAAAACATATCTCTTTTGTAGATCTACCACCCTCTCCCGAATTGAAGAGGAGACCTTAAAAGAGAAGTACATCATGTGTTCACTTATGTGCTTCCCCATGAAGGCTTGAACCTGCATTAAGGTTATATTTCTTGATTTTCTCTCTAACTTGTTCCTTTTTTTCCATTTGTGTTTATTTTTTATTTTCTCATCCTTGGTGTTTTAATTAGGATCATTGTAGTTTTCATAGTGAAGAAATCATATGGAATTTGGTTTTAGATGGTTTTGAAACGTGGAGAACATTGTTGAATTTGTGGATAGAAGTTTATCTGATATTATTATGTAAATAGTTATATGTGTAAGGGGTTATATAGTTGATCTTTGTATGCAACAATTCAAGTTCCTCTTCTGGTGAATCTATAGGGAGGGATTTAGTAGAAAAAGAAGAAGGATCCAGCATGATAAAGTCAGCAACTGGAATATGACATTGTCCTTAATTGAGATTTATTTTATGCTGCAGTATTTCATGCACTTTTAAGGAGTAGTTTGTCCTGAACAGGCTGTTCAAAAGTTGTGCCATTATCTCCCGAGATAAGTTTCAAATTTAGGCAAGAGTAATTATGACCATGTTCAGTCTGTGAATTTTCCATCTCCTATTAATTTCTGAGGAGTCTTTTTCTATTCTGACTTTCGAGTGATTGCTTTTATTCTTATATGAAGAACTCAAATTTTGACACAAACTCCCATAAAGTAATATCAGCTCACAACTATGTAAATCTTTTTGGATTCTTGTTGCTATATATTCACTTTGATGGAACCAAATAAATGAGGATTAGGTGGGTTTATGTAATTCTATGAAGGTGCAATAATGTGTTTTAAACAATTAAGTAGTTTTAGTCAATACTGGTTAGCTCTGTGTAACTCATGCATCTTTCGTCTTCTTGGCAACAGGAAGTGAATGTGAATATCACCAAGATTCCTTGGATACTTGATTTATAATGGAATGCAATAAAGAAGAGGCCGTCAGGGCCAAGGGCTTAGCCGAGAAGAAGATGGAAGGCAAGGACTTCATGGGGGCTCGCAAGGTTGCACTCAAGGCCCAACAGCTCTTCCCTGATTTGGAAAACATTTCCCAGTTGCTTATGGTTTGTGATGTTCATTGCTCAGCTGAGCGAAAGCTATTTGGAAATGAGATGGACTGGTATGGTATTCTTCAGATTGAGCAAACTGCTGATGAGGTAGCAATCAAGAAACAATATCGGAAGTTTGCTCTCCTGCTTCATCCTGATAAAAACAAGTTTGCTGGTGCAGAAGCTGCTTTTAAACTGATTGGGGAAGCTCAAAGAGTACTTTTAGACAGAGAAAAACGATCCTTGCATGATATGAAACTTAGAACTTCTAGTAGACCTACAGTGCCATACCGTCCCCCACAACAAGGAGGTGGAAATTCCAGTTTTGGGGTTCAGAACAATTTTAGGACGAAGACCACATTTATACCCCAACACCAGCGGGCACATTCGCCGGCTCAACCTAGATTCTCCAGTGTCCAATTAACTTTCTGGACTGTCTGCCCCTTTTGTGCAGTAAAATACCAGTATTACATAGAAGTTTTGCGTAAACATCTGCGCTGTCAAAATTGCTCCAAGTCCTTCATTGCCCATGACATTAATGTACAAGGTGCACCTGCTGGACCTAATTTTAGCATGCCAACATTTTCCAAACGGAGTGATGTTCCAAATCAGGGAAGTAGCAAAGTGGAAGTAGAACGCCAACAAACTTCTAGCACTCGGAATGTTAAAGAAGAACCATTTCCAAGAAATAGATATACAGCTGACTTCGGTTCAAAAATGGTTAATGAAAAGAGAAAAAGGAAGCAGGTCATTGAGTCCAGTGAGAGTTCCGACATTGGAAACAGCAGCAGTGATACTAAAGAAGATGAGATAGTTGATGAGGATCAGGAGTTTTGGTCTGAGCACAAGTTTGAATCTTCTGCAGAGCAGTGTGTTCGAAGATCAAACCGACGAAAGCAGCAGGTTTCTTATAAAGAAAATATGAGTGATGATGACCAAGTGAGTCCTCCAAAGAGGGCCAAGGGGAGTGGATTGAACCATGCCACTGAAGAGAGTGAAGATACATCTAAAGAAGAGGAGTCATTAATGACTAAGCAAGCTGGTTCGGCTGCTGATGTGAAAGATAATCCAAAAGAGGGGTTACAGAAAGAAAGTGCTTCTGTTGGATACAGTATACCAGATGGTAATAAAGAAATCAAGAAAGAAAGTGAGAATGGTAGAGTGGAAGAGAATGACTCTAAGAAAAGCTCTTTACTTGACAGCGATTCAGAAACAAGCTTCAAATCTATTCCAGATCCGGAAGTGTATGCATATCCTGATCCAGATTTCAGTGACTTCGATAATATCAGGAGGGAAGAATGTTTTGAATCTGGGCAGACCTGGGCTGTTTATGACACATTGGATGCCATGCCTAGATTCTATGCTCTGGTCAAGAAAGTTTTCTCTCCTGGTTTCAAACTCAGGATAACCTGGTTAGAACCAAACCCAGATGATGAGATTATAAAAAAATGGGCCAGCGAGGACATGCCAGTTTCTTGTGGAGAGTTCAAACTAGGAAGAACTGAAAACACTGAAGATCGTCTTATGTTCTCTCATTTGATTAACTGCGAAAAGGGCAGACAAAGAAGCTCTTACAAGATATATCCAAACAAGGGAGAAACTTGGGCCATTTTTAAAAACTGGGATGTTAGTTGGGCCACCGATCAAGATTTTAATAGGAAGTACGAGTATGAATTTGTGGAGATCGTGTCAGACTACGTTCAGGGCATTGGCATATCTGTTGCAAACTTGGTCAAGGTGAAAGGCTTTGTTAGTCTCTTCTGTCGTACGGTTAAGGAAGGAAAGGGAAGTTTTGAAATCCCACCTAATGAAATTTACAGGTTCTCCCACAAGGTTCCATCCTTTGAAATGAGTGGTGAGGAAAGAGATGGTGTTCCAAAAGGATCTTTTGAACTTGATCCAGCTTCTCTGCCTTCCATCATTGAAGAGGTTGTTGTTCCTATAGATCTGAAAGAGGGAGTTTATAATGGTCATCTCAATGGTTCATGTTCACGATCTCATCCGGGTGATGCGAATCCCATGACAGGGTGTGAAGAAACTGCTTCTACATCCCATAATAACTCAAAGGACAGCAAATCTGGCAAAGTAATTGAAGATTGTAGCTCTCCTCTAGCTTCCCCACTGGAAGCCACAGAAATTCCAGATCCAGAATTCTATAACTTCGAGGCTGATAAATCTGAGGAAAAGTTTCAGATTGGTCAGTTCTGGGCATTATACTGTGATGAGGATGGTTTGCCGAAGTACTATGGCCAGGTTACGAAAATTGATCATTCTCCAGATTTCAAGTTGCATGTAGCGTGGCTTGCTGTGAGGTCGCTACCTAAGGACGTGATTCAATGGCAAGATAAAGACATTCCGGTCTGTTGTGGAAGATTTGAGGTTAGAAAAGATGATTCCCAGGTCTATACTGCGACCGCTTCTTTTTCACATCAACTGAAGGCAGAATGTACGGGTAAGAATGCATATGCCATCTTGCCTAGGAAAGGCGAGGTTTGGGCATTATATAAGAACTGGAGTGCCAATATGACGCGTTCTGACTTGGGGAGTAGTACATATGAGATAGTTGAAGTCCTTGAGGACAACGATTGGTGGATAAAAGTATTGGTTTTAGAGCGTGTGGGTGGTTTCAATTCGGTTTTCAGGGCTCACTCAGATGGTGGATCAGCTGTAACACTGCAGATCACCCGTAGAGAGTTGCTTAGATTCTCCCATCAAATTCCTGCTTTCCGCTTAATGAAAGAAAGAGATGGGAGCCTGAGAGGTTCATGGGAACTTGATCCCGCAGCATTGCCAGTATATTTCTTCTCAAGTTAAATTGGCACTATTACATGAATTTATTGGTTGTGGGAGAATATAATTTTTGTTGTTGAAGGTTTCGTGAGTACCTTGCTTTGTATCTGGATATGAATAGTTGCTGGTAAGGATGGAAGTGTTGCTCTGAATCTGCATGCCATGCAGAGAAAAGTGTCTCAATTATGGTTTAATTAATCTTCAAACTTCTAGTTGGGTGATGGAATTACCTTATCGACTGACTATTATACTAAGTTAGGTCAATTTGTTTACTTTCTTGTTCAAGTCAGGTCAGCCCCTAATTTCTCCTGTTCTTAGCTTCCTTGTTAACAGCACAATCTAGTATTAGCTGCATATGTTTTTGTTTTCTGGTTGTGCATAAAGCAATACATGTAATTAAGAAGCTATAATTGAAACATTCTGTAAATTGCATGTATTTTAGGTTTCCTTGTTTTCTGAATATATACTAGGAGTTGACTTGCACTTCAAGAAATTGTCGCCGGGTCTTACATCCTGTATTGAAGCTCGCTCAAGAATTGAACAGCAGGAGCTATTGAGAGAGCTTTGTTGAATAATCTTTATATTTGAATTTGGGTTGGCTGGAGAAAGTTGGACTATTTAATAGGCTTGCTACTCTTTTTGTTGTTGTTGAAAAGTTTAGCCATAAATCCAGTATAGCAGAGGCAGGGACCACTCAACACTTGCTTTGCTGGATCGTATACATTTTTTGGACACATGAGTTGGCCTTTTTAGGTTAATAATTGGGTTTCCATTAGACAATTTGGATCTGAATCTGTAGATACTCGAACCAAACTTAACCAGTTTTTGATCTTGTAATTTTTGGTCGAACAATCCGCTTCAATGTGTACCAAAACTCAATTTGTCGGCTCTAGTGCAATGCTCATCTTCTTCCTATAAAACGAACTCTTAATTTGAGGACTTGATCATTCGAGCGTAAAATAACTTGATATTCAATATTTATGGTTTAAGCACTTCAATTAAACAATTCCGCAATTTAAGGAATTACTTTATTGAATAGATGATGATATTAGATTTATGTGTAATAATATTCAACTCAACTCGTGGAGTAACATGGCCTTGGCCGGGGTTGTGTCTGTAGCAACAATGTTGGCGCGTTTATTGCACCGCACCTCCGCTTAAACGCGCCCTCCTACCTTGTCTACAAGTACATTACATTGTCTTCATTCGCCTGTCATTTTACCTAACTATACCCACCTGTCTCTCTATCACTCCTCTTTCAATTCTGGTCAAAGTTTCATTTGAGGGGCCCACTAAGCCCATATTATGATTGTGATATGAATGTGGAACCCTTACTTGCTGCCCAGTCCAGTTCTGCCACGTCAACACATCAAGATTCTCACAACGATGATTTGTGGACTATTTTCTTTTTACACCCTCACCTCTTCTTACTGTACCAAATGGCAAATAGTACTAAGTTCATCAAATTAAATTACAAATAATTTTTTTCTCTTCTATTTTAAATATCTAATATATATATATTAAAGAGAAGTCCTAGCTTAAATATGCGACACGTGTCAATTTCAATTGTTTAATTGATATTCTAATTGAATGACACGTGTCACTCAATTAGATAATTAAAAATTAAACTTTATTTTAAATTAAATATTCAATGTTATTAGATAATATTTATATTTATAAATATGATTAGTCAATAAATATGGTTAATTTTAAATATTCAAATTTTAAAAAGCATTATTATTCCAAAAAAAGATATGTAAATTTTTATAATTATCTAAAATATCAATGAAATAATCCGATATTTTTCTTCTACCAAAGCGTATATTTACGCAAACAATATAAATTGAAAAATCGATAAGTGAATAAAAATTAATAAACATATATATTATGATTTCTGAATAAAATTTATTTCTAAAATTAAAAAAGAAGTAATAAAAAAATATATAAGAGTAGTCTTAATGAAACTTTAGATAGTATATGACCCGCAATCGTAGGCCATTATTTTTGTTTATTTTAGTCAAATAAAAAATTTGGATAAAATTTGGACTACCTAATGGTCCAAGTTCTCATATTATAAATAAAAATACTTGCATATAGAACTTATAATAATTAAAATTAAGTAAGAGAGTGTCTGGTTCGGGTTGGTGGAACCAAGGATGGTCGAGGCTCTTTCGATCAAGGAAGCCTTGAGCTGGGTCATTGATAAAGGTTGGGGTAGCGTGATGGTGGAATCGGATGCCCAGGGAGTTATCAACGACATTAAAACTGAAGGGGAGGATACCAGTGTCTTTGGTTTGGTTATTAGTGACATTAAGTATATGTCGTTTCAATTTTTATCTGTTCAGTTTGCTTATGTAAACCGGTCTGCGAACCAGGTTGCTCATGCATTAGCTAAATCATCTATGTCAGTTACAGGCAGGGTAGGATGGCTAGGGAATGATTGTCCCGAGCACGTTCAGTGTTTGAATCAAAGTGATGCTTCTTAATCAATTACATTTTAGTTTTAAAAAAATTAATATAAAAGAGAAACTCAAATGACTAAATTAATAGGACAGAAACCCGAGCATTGCTGGGTGAAAAAACTAGTAAATAAATAATTGAGTGCAGAAATTTGGAGAGTCCATTGATTTTAGGTAACCAAAAACTTTATCAAACTAGGAAGAAGAAAAACTAGATCCTATGTTCTTTCATAATTTCCTTTTGCTCAGGGTGTCCAAGTGTCCAACAACAAAGAAAAACTGAACATTTCTTCTGAGCTTTAATCATTTAGAATGAAAGATTCACTTGTAGAAAGAAACAGTACACAAAGAGAACAAAACTACATCACAAATTCTCATTAGCTTCGAGAAGAAAAAAAAAAACAGAAAACAAAATATGAATATTATATCAACCCTAAACTCAAATTTATGCTAAAAAAACAGTTGAAATTCGTGAAAATAAGCTATTGTAATTACGATAATGATTGAATCGTGTTAGTGAGGGAGAAATTTTCGAGCTCAAATGGTCAAATCGAGAAGCGTCAATGACCTTGGACCCACCTCGGACGAAGCAGGGCTTTAGAAGGAAATCGAAGCGTCGCTTGTTGAGATCAAACTTTCAATCTGTAGGGGTTTCCAATTCCTTCACTTTCACTTTTAGATCTATGTCGAACAATAACAAAATCGAATATTGAGACCTAATCGACTGACAAAACGAGCCCTAATCGGCTAAAATTTAGAGAGATTGAAATGAGGAAAAAAGGAAGAAAAACAACCTAAATGAAGCTTAATCACTTGACAGAGTGCGCGATTGAGCCTTCGGATCGAAGTTTCAAACGTGTAATGAGAGATCGAAGTTTCAGAGCGTCTTGTTGAAAGTTCATCTTCGAGACGACAGTGTCGACCAAAGTTTCCCACTTGTCTTTTTTTTATTTATTATTATTCTATTTTATTTAACCTTTTTTTTCAAGTGTATTTCACTCTAAATGGTCCATTAATTTTTTTAAGCCCAATTTCAAAATAAGATGGTCATTTGTTGTGGTTAGAAACCGAGGTTGAAGCCCATTAAAGGTCCGAAACTAACTGCAGTTTACAACTGCAGCTAAATATTGCAGTTATAAGCCCACTTCACTGTAGTGCCATCTGGTAGATGCATCTAGCAATACCATGAAATATTTAAATGGTCCACATGAGGGATTAATAGGCCCACA